>CAJNOP010000209.1:248175-260828 GCA_905250075.1 Rotaria sp. Silwood1
ATGTATGGAGACAAACAACACATGATAAATACATTTGAAAATGATGTTTTTCTTATTTTGAGATCTTCAATACTTCAACTGCAACAATTTTTCTCCAATAAGTTTTTATATTTCTTCTCATTATTTATCATTTAATCAATTGCAGGGTGTGGGTGTTAGTCTTGCCTTCATTCATATCGACACCCGCACTCCACACCCCGCACTCACATCCGCACCCACACACTCCCACACCCCACACCCACCCCCCCCCCACCCCCACACCATCTGAACTCTTTCCTCATTGCTTTGTCAAAAGTCAAAGCTTTTCAAGATAATAACAAATTTTTTTGACTGCATTGGAACCTTTCGATGTACTTTATGTTTAAAATCTGCTTTCATATTCTATATCTATAATAGAAAAAGAAGCTATAACCAATTAAAACAAACAAATTTGAAATCCACCAAAGCATTGTTTTCGTTTCTGCGTAAAATAGAACGACCATGCATGTTTGAATAAATCTTTTTATATCGACAAAATTATAATCTATGCCATAGTAACCAAGTGTAGATCTTTCAAGGCATTATATAGCAAATTGAAGAATGGCAGGCACTGTTAGTACAATCCAAAATGTGGAATGAAATCGTTTAGGATGTTGAATGATCAACGATAGTTCTCCAGAAATGAATACAGCTGGCATCAAAAGTAAACACATATAGAAATAAACGCTATTGATTAGCTTGTGAGGATGTGGTTGCTGATAAGCCAAATATCTTAAGTTCTAGTTTTTATACAAAATCATGAAAAATGATGCAATAAATCCGTAGAAACCGCCTAAAACTGAAAGAGTACCCATCACTCTTTCTTGATTGATACCAAGCAAAAAACCTATCAAAATACTTATGCACGACAAAATCTTGCTTGACATATTCAAAGAAGAACTATTACGAATAAATATACTATCGATAATATGTATTAACGAGAAGTCAATCAAATAGAAAGATATATTCATATGTTGGCATGCCAAATTGACGAAAATAATGATCAGACAATTTAAGATAGACAGCAGAAAGGTTTTGATGAAACGAGAAAAGTTGTTTGGAAATGAAGAATCGTCGAAAAATAAACCCGAGTAAACAGTATTATTTGACAGAATGGAAATATCGATTATCCCAAAGAATATCATCCATTGATAGCATGTTATAAATAACGGAGCATTGAATCCTATATTAATAGAGTTGAGTGTATATTTTTGAAGAAAAACGTATGAAATTGAGAGGCAACAGTAGAATAAAACAAAAAGCACTTTTCTTAACATAATTTTTCTCTGCATCGGGATTATTGAATATCTGTAAAAAAGTTTGTCGAAATTCATTCTTGGTTTCTTTTGTAAATTTTTCGTATAGGTCTCATCCATATAGATTTGTTTGAAAGGTCTCGTTCGATTCGGTTGTCTTCGAGCTAAAATGACAACATGATTTATTTATTCATACGTTATATGACTTACTCTTGCATTTATTTTTCCATATTTCGTCCAAGTCAACTATCTTCGGTGTGAGTGTGGGTGGAGAAAAGACACACCCATACCCCACATCCACACCCACACCTAATAGAGAGCAAGAACACAGAAACGTCTTAACTGTATATAACTTTTTCAAGAATGATCTCAGTTTTTTTTAATTTAATCTAATGCAACAGCTCTGACTCAGTTCAAGGTTAATCAAAAGTATATAAATTCAATATAAAGAACGATTTTCAAATGAATTGAAATACTAATTTTTTATTTAACAGCAGCTGAAAATAATGTAATGCACAGTATCAGAAAGAAAGACTATCGAAATGACAGAATTTACTTTTGCAGAAAAACTGCAAAAGTAAATTCTATATAGACTAACTTTATGTTGGAAAATACTGACATTGTGCAATTACATTTTTTATCACTATTATATAGTGACGAATACCATAACCATATGAATTTTTTTTCGTTCTTCGTATAGCATACATATATCGACTGTTTAAAACATGCAATCGATTGTATTTTTCTATAGGATGACGTCATTATACATTTATTCTGTTCTTCTCCATCTATATCACTATAGCTGAAAAACAACGTATGCTTATCTTATTCATCACTATATAATGGTGATAAAAATGTAATTGCACAATATCAGTATTTTCCAACATAAAGTCTGTCATTTCGATAGTCTTTCTTTCTGATACTGTGCATTACATTATTTTCAGCTGCTGTTAAATAAAAAAAATTAGTTAATCAAAAGTACAATGTTAATAATAGACATAAAAGAGTTTTTCGTTTTCTTCGAACCAAACCGATCCAATCTCTGATGGGGAAATCGTTAAAATATTTCTGCCAATATAAAGAGAAGCCAAAAGGGAGTATGAGAGAAATTAATCGTTTTCTTTTCTATCCTAAGAAGAACTTCTAGTAGAATTGGATTTTTATCAGCAGAAACTCTTCATCGATTTCTACCTTCGAAACCAGAAGTCAAAAAGACTAGCAGAAGTGTCGATCATTTTTCTTTTTCATTCTAAGGAGAATTTGTAGGATTCCTTCATACTGAAAACTAGAATGAAATTTATGGAGTCAAAAAAGTATATTCTAAGAGAGTTCATACGAATTCATAAAGGTATAATAGTGAACAAGATAGAAAATCGAACGTGAAATCAAACTAAAAGAGATATTTTATGTCTTTTCAATATATTTTTTTTAAAGTAGGAATTGATTGATATTCTCTCATCTACTGTACAGATCAAATCTGTTTCGGTCTATCAAAAGATACAGAAACTGAGAATATGTATATGTTAAATGGAAATAAAACCGAACAAATCTTATCATATAGAAGAAGATGTTTGAATGAAAACTATTTTTTATTTATTTTATCATTTGCATTGGTCTGAATATGTATGAATGATATGATATTAAGATAGAATGAAACAAATTATTATTCTCTCTCAGGTGAAAATATATTTTTTTTTACCATGATGATATCATTCGTTGTCTAACTATCGACTCAGTCATTTTCTGTGCATCACATGTGTAATTATATGTAAGTTCGAATAATTTTTATATGAATAATAATTTGTCGATCGTTTCTTTTTATTTCTACTTACCAATATAAATTGACGCTATTTTTCTCATTTTATATAATTTTCTTAGATGACAAGGTTGCTAACATAAAAATGAAAAGAACGGAAGACATTCACACGTGTCATTTACTAAATTAACTAAACATAGTTGTGATTGTTGTCAGTCAATATTCGACACAAGTGTGTTCGAAACATTGTATGTTATGGCCTTCAAGATTCAAACAACGAAACAAACTGATAGCAATCTTGAACTGACGCAGACTCAAATAGACAGTTTGATGTTGACGACAAACATGAGCAAAAAGAAAATTCTCTTTTTATACGGTTAGTTAATCGATCATTTCTCGACTTTAGATTATCATCTTTTTTATCTCAATAACATTCAAAACTATTTTTTGTGCATCTCTAATTTTAAATTTTTTCTCCAAAAGCATCAACTGTTGATGAAAAAAACGGTTGCCCTTTTTATTTTCATAAGGGAACTTTTAATCGAATTTCAATAAAATATAATATAGATTCTAATTGATTGAGAGGAACGCCTTTTTTTAATTCATAATTCTACAGTAGTCGTTTAGTGTTTATATTTATTTTATAGATAAAATGCAATGAGAGACTGAATTATATATAGGCAACAATAGAAAAAAGTTTTTTTAGAAATTTCAATAGAAATAGTTCAGAGTATTTTCTTACTTGATACTCAAAATTTCGCAATAAACTAGTCGAATGATTAAATTCATTAAATTTCGTGCTGTCATGTATTCTGTCAATTTTTTTTATTCAAAGAGATTTACGTGAAAATTGTACTGTTTTTCAGAAGAATTCCGAAACAAAGTTCCTAGCGACGGTATAACAGAAGAACAATTTCAAGAAATGCTGCTTATGCCATACGCAAACATTGATAAAAGCATGCTCAAGTTTGCCAAGATCATATTCAATATAATCGATCGGGATAACTCAGGTCTGTACTTTATTCTTTTTATCATTTATTACAATATATACTTTTCTCCGAGAAAAATAATTTTTTTGTCAATGTTCCAGTTAAATCAATTCATTGATAATTCATATGTTTTTTATTTGGTCGCTTTCAGATTGAACTGAAAATATTGAATTATGGTGAACAATCGACATCCTTTTCAATATTAAGTTCACAAATACAAAAACAGATTCAAATTGATGATAAGATAGAAATCTCTAAAATCTCTCAGATATCTTTTAACCGATACCTAATATGTCTTACACTTGAAATTATGTTAAAACCACTTCCGAGAGACAATTATTGAAGAAATTTGTCTATTCATAGAGAACCTATGTCAAGAAGAAAGTTGATAGATTTCGACATGTCTCTAGATATTATTCTGAAATAGTATTTTTTTGGATTCGATCTCCCCTACATTCTAACAAAAATTTAACACTGTTCAATAATCATTTTTCAAAGACGGTCGATTCAACAAGACTCTGCTCAGATTGAGTAGACTTATAAAGGATACAAAGAAATTTTTCAAGATTGAATATTCTCAAATAATAGGAGAATTGCTTTACTTGATTTAACTTGAATAATTAGAAAAATGTTCAACAGGAAAATGAATTGAAAAAGTGTCTATTTTTCTGTAATTTTCTAGGGAAGATTGAGTTATATGAGTATGTATTGGCTATTGGATTAATGAGCAAGAAAACTTCTGAAATAATAATGAATTGTCTTTTCAAATTGTGTGATTCTAATCGGGATGGCTTTCTTACACCTGACGAGATTGTTGATGTTTTTCGTCTGTTCTTTATGATAACCACCAAGAAGAACAATGATCAACAAGATAATAACAATGATCAACAGGATGATGTCGAAAGTCAACTCAAACTAATTAAAGACAGTGTGTATAAAGCCTTTGGTAATAAGAAGCAAGTATCTGAACAGGAATTTCGACAAATCTTCATCCAAAGTGAAGAAATTAAGGAGTTGGCTGACACACTACAAGTTATGCTACTTATGCCTCTGACATATGGTGTTGAAACTTTCAAATAACGAAATTGTTTAACCATTCTTCTTTCCTACGAATTGACTTTCTTCGCTTAGTGCTCTATCCAATTTTATTATTTAAAAATAAATGATTATTTTTTTCGTAAACTGAAAATCTATGCGAAAACCGCTTGCTTTTAATTTTCATCATTAAAGTGAACTTTTCAGTGGATCGAACAAATGTTGAAAATTGAACATCTCAGATTAAACCAGTTCTTCAAATTTGATAGAACTCATAGGCAAGCAAAAAATAAGAGGAGACGTCCAACATGACTAGTATAAAATGTCCATACTGGAAGTCAGCTCTCGTCTGAAATACCTACCGTGCTCATTAGACCTGGTCATCTCCATCAGAAAGACCTTACATCTATGTCTGAACTAGTCCAACATATCAATTCAAATTGTCTTGACAACAAATTATGGCATAATCACAGGCTGCAGTCAATGTTGACCATCTCTATAACAAAGTGACGCTTGTTAATTCAACGTGTAGTTAAATCTAACCGAAGAATGATCGTTTTATTTTGTGCTAAATTATCATAACTATTCATTTCGATCCGCCATATTCGAATTGAAGAAAGTAGAACATAAAACAAGAAAGTTTTGAGAATCTTCAGCATCTTATTAAGTAAATATCGATGAGAAGCTAGCACAACACGACGAATTACCACGACAAGAGAAAAAAGTCTATTGCTCCAATGAATCACCAATCATAAAATTCAAAAACAAAAACCATCACGGTGGAGGACAACAATTTGGCCATGGCGGCCTTAGCAACAAAAGTCAGTGTGAAGCTAGCACGACGAAAAAAAAGCACAGAATTTTGACAAAAAAATCAATTTGTCCACCAGACCGTCCATTGTCCGGACATAAGCTACATATCATCTTGTAGAGAATTTAATTCTCTACAACATGCTATAACCATCATAGCGAGAATCAATTTTGAACGGGCTGTCAAAAAGGAAAAAAACATTCCACCCCCACTCTGATGGAATGATTTGCGATATTGCGATGGGCTCTCGTCTAGTTAATATCCATTGCAAAAAGAGAATGAATATACCATTCGATAGAGAATTAAATTCTCTACAAGTAGATGTATTCACTATAGAGAGAATTGATTTCAAATAGGGACATCAGTCGAAAAAAAAGATCCGACTCATATGTGTGATATGGTCAGTTCACATATTCCGATGGATTATGCTGAACTGAATTTCCATTGCCAGGAGAGAATGAATTAGTGTCCTGCGGGAACGACTTTTTCTGATTCCCATTCCCTATTCCCATTCCCTAAAAAAAAATTTTTGTTCCCATTCCCTTTTTCCCATTCCCTAAAAATTTTTTTTTGTTCCCATTCCCACGTTCCCATTCCCATAATTCCCATAAGGTTTTCCAAGGCTCTATTCATCTATGCGAAAGTGTCATTGGCATATATGTATACCAGTTTCTCGAGATATCACGTTTTGCGCATCGCGATGTTGTTACATAGTGCTTCACTTCTTTTCTTTTCCTGTTTTGTTGCTCTTGTTGGCATTGGTTAAGCAGGTGTTCCTTCGTATATGCACTATACATATACTTTCAAGCTGGTGCCCCTTTTCATTAAAAAAGTGTTCCACCGTCTAATTAGAAAATGTGTAGTCAACATAGTGTTCATCATATACAATGTTCCTCTTATAGTAAAGTGTTCCCCTCCCCTCACCCAAATAGAAAATTAAAAAAGTTATAAATAAATATTGAGATTATTATTGATAAATCATTTGTTTTTTGTTGTAAATAACCTTAATATTTATTTATAATTTTTTTTATTTTCTATTTGGGGGAAGGGAGGGAAACACTTTACCGTAAGAGGAATATTCTCTCTATATGATGAACACTATGTTGACTATACATTTTCTTATTAAACGATGGAACACTTTTTTAATGAAAAGGAACACCAGCTTGCATGTATAGTGCATACACGAAGGAACACCTGCTTAACCAATGCCAATATTTGTGATGATTAAATTACGATGTGGTTAAGAACCAATAAGCAGTCTATTTTTTGCTGATACACATTTGTTATTTTTCTGTTAATTGTATATGAATAAGAAAAGTTATTGAAAATAAACAGTTATCAGATAGAAATATTTTTATGTGTATTGAAATAAGATAGAAAGAATTTTGGGAACGTCAATTTTTAATTCTGTTCCCATTCCCATGTTCCCATTCCCTAAGTCTAAATGGAAATTCCCATTCCCATGTTCCCATTCCCTAAGTCTAAATGGGAATTCCCATTCCCATGGGAATGAGAATGGGAATGGGAAAATTAGGGAAAAAAGTCGTTCCCGCAGGACACTAGAATGAATATATCATTCGATAGAGAATTAAATTCTCTACCAGTAGATGTATTCACTATAGAGAGAATCCATTTCGAATAGGGCGTTAAGCCCACAAAAAAGACCCGACTCACATGTGTCATATGGTCAGCTCACATATTCAGATGGATTATGCTGAACTGAATTTTCATTGCCGAGAGAGAATGAATATATCATTGGATAGAGAATTAAATTCTCTACAAGTTGATATATTTCCTGTAGACAGAATCGATTTTGAATAGGTCCTTAAGTCCAAAAAGAAGACCCGACTCACATGTGTCATATGCTCAGTTCACATATTCAGGTCAATTATGCTGAACTGAATTTCCATTGCGAAGAGAAGATGAATACATCATTCGATAGAGAATTAAATTCTCTACCAGTTGATGTATTCACTATAGAGAGAATCGACTTGGAATAGGGCGTTAAGTCTAAAAAAAAGATCCCACTAAAATGTGTCATACGGTCAGCTCACATATACAGATTTATTATGCTGAACTGAATTTCCATTGCCGAGAGAGAATGAATATATCATTGGATAGAGAATTAAATTCTCTACAAGTTGATGTATTCACTATAGAGAGAATCCATTTTGAATAGGGCGTTAAGTCCAAAAAAAGACCCGACTCACTTGTGTCATATGGTCAGTTCACATATTCAGGTCAATTATGCTGAACTGAATTTCCATTGCCAAGAGAGAATGAATACATCATTCGATAGAGAATTAAATTCTCTACAAGTTGATGTATTCACTATAGAGAGAATCGATTTCGAATGAGGACTTGATTCCCAAAAAAAAGATCCGACTGCCATGACTCTTAGGGATAGTTCAAGTATTGCGAGCCATTCTGGGGGACCGAATTTCCATTGCCGGGAGACAACGAAGACATCATTCGATAGAGAATTCAATTCTCTACCAGATGATGTCTTCACCATAGAGAGAATCGATTTTGAACAAGGCTTTGACTCGAAAAAAAAGATTGAACTCACATGAGTCATAGGGTCAGTTCCAGTATTTCGACCTATTATGGTGGACTCAATTTGCATTGCTGGGGGAGAAGGAAGACATGATTCGATAGAGAATTCAATTCTCTGCAAGATGATGTCTTCACCATAGAGAGAATCGGTTTCGCATGGGGCCTTGAGTCCAAAAAAAGATCCGACTCACATGTCTCATGTGGTTATTTCGCGTCTTCAGATCCATTGTCGTGAATTAAATTTCCATTGCCAAGAGAGACTGAATACATCATTCGATAGCGAATTTAATTTCCTACCAGATGATGTGTTTACTATAGAGAGAATCGATTTCGAAAGGGGTGTTGAGTCCAAAAAAGGATCCGGTGCACATGTCTCATGTGATCAGTTCACATATTCGGATCCGTTCTAGTGAGCTAAATTTCCATTCCCAATAGAGAATGAATACATCATTCTATAGAGAATTAAATTCTCAACAAGATGATGTATTCACTATAGAGAGAATCGATTTCGAATAGGACCTTGAGTCCAAAAAAAGATCCGGCGCACATGTGTCATTATGGTCAGTTCACATACTCGGATCCGTTCTAGTGAACTAAATTTCCATTCCCAAGAGAGAATGAATACATCATTCGATAGAGAATTAAATTCTCAACAAGATGATGTGTTCCCTCTAGAAAGAATCGATTTCGAAGAGGGCCTGGAGTCGAAAAAGAAATCCGACTCGCATCTCTCACATGATCAGTTCACATGTTGTGGTCTAGTCTTGTGAACTCATTCTCTCCTTTGCTAGGAGAGAATGAATACAGTATTTGATAGAGAGTTAAAATTCTCAGCAAGATTGTGTATTACATATAGAGAGATTCGATTTTGGACGAGGGTGTTAGAGGAGGAAAATCCGAGTGTCGCATGTCACAGTGTTCGTTGGGATAGTGAGATCGGTCTGTATGATCTCAGTTTGTATTGGACAGATGCAATAAATACATCGTGCGATAAAGCATGGAATACTTTGTATTATGGTGTAGTTGATATAGAGTGAGCTGGTTTTGAGGGAGTTTCTTGGAGGAGGGAAACACGCGACAGTCATATGTGATATGGTCAGTTTAGATGGTGATATGGGTCTTTATGAAATGAGTTTGCATTGGAAAGAGAGAATAAGTATATCATTCTATGGAGAACGGAGTTCCGTAGATGATGATGTATTTTTGAGGGACAGAATAGATTTTTGAAATGGCCTTCTGAAATGAAATAAAGTAGTGAGCCGTTGCTGAATATATATCCTTCTGAGAGTGGGATTGTTTTTTTGGAAACTAGATTCCATACAAATAAAACCATACATACATCAATCAACTACACAAAAAGCTACCCAATTCATCATGAACAAAAACCACACCGACATCATCACGTAACGGCTCAAATTCTCCGTCCAGGGAAACATTACTTGAGCTTTTCTAATGAAAACTACCTTTCGAAAAATCATTCTGAATATATCACGTAAACATAATTCTATCTGTCCGTAGGGTGTTTTTCCTCCTACAATACACCCGTTAAAAATCGATTCTCTCCATCCCGAATAATTCTTTTTGTAGAGAATCTAATTCTCTATCCACTACTGTATTCACACCATCTGTTCAATGGAAATTGTGAGTACATGAATCCGTACGAATATCCCACCTCACCATCAGAAACATGCGACTGCCGCTTTTTCTTCCTTTATGACCCCGGCTCACAATCGATTCTTTCCCTACCGAATATATCACACTGTAGAGAATTTAATTCTCCATCGAATGATGTATTCATTCTCTCTTCGCAATGGAAACTGAGTCCACATGAACCACTCATAATATCCGATATCAGTATGTACCACGTGCTTATCGGATCCATTTTTCCTCTTAAGACCATCGATCACAATCGATTCCCTCTATAAGAAATACTTCATTTTCTAGAGAATTAAATTCTCTATTTAATGATATCTTCATTCTCTCCCGGAAATGGAAATTGAGTCCAGAAGAATGGGTCTTAATATCCGATATCACCATATGAGATATGCTAATCGGATTTTTTTGTTCCCGTTAAGAGCCTCGATGAAAATCGATTCTCTCTATAGAAAATACACCATCGTATGGAGAAGGAAATTCTCTCTCGTGTGGTATATTCATTATGTCGTTTTATAGAAGTTGAGTGTACTGGAGTCGATCTGAATATGGAAATGGATCGTATGATGTGCGTGAGTGTGTGTCTTGTCGGTGGAGGATTTTTTTGTAGGTTTTCCCTGGTTAATTGGTATGGGATGAATAGTTTTAGGATGTGGTGGAATTTTGGGTATGGTTGCTAAGGAAAGTATGTTGGTATAGTATGGAATCATTGTGGTAAACTATGGATGAATGGTGATTGGTTGAAGGAGAGATCACGTGTGATTGGTGCTCGTGCTAGCTTCACATCGATATAAAAAATCTGTTAGCGTAATCCCTTGCGGGATTAAAAATGTGAAACACGATGTAGCTGCTGCTTCCAATGTTCTAAAAACTGTTGTTTTCTATGCATATTGGCGTACATTTCTTCATCATGTCTTACTTTACATTACAGAGCTTGAACAGGATAATTCTACATATATGCTCCAATCATATATTAGCTATACATTATCTCTGATATTTCCTTGAAGTCTTCTATCACAGTCTATGATGGCTCCTGAAGCCCATCTGTTAGAGTCAATGATAGGTTCAAAGCCCTGTCAATCACAATCTGTGATGGGCCTAGAGCTTGTCTGCCACTGTCTGTCACGGTCTGTGATGGGCCCAAAGCTTGTCTGTCATGGTCTGTGGGGAGAGGGGGGTCCTAATTTCTACCCTAAACACTTCAACACTCGTTTCAGATCGTGTTTCACAAAAATGTACAATATTCTCTATTGAAATGATAGTTTATTTAAAATGTAACTCATTGTAATTTAAATTTGAAAACTACTTTAATTACAAAAATTTTGTTTATTTGAAAATTTCGATTGGAAAAATTCAAATCCAAAATAACTATATGTAACAATGTAAAAGAAAGTATTTTTTTAAATGTTGAATCTATTTCTAATTTATTTTAACATATAATAAGAATAATTTTTTATTTTAATATAAATTGATCAGACATGATTTTGTAATGTTCAAATAATATTTGTTTTAAAAGATGAAGAAATTCCAAATAAATCATGCTTAGATTTGTCTAACTAGTTGCTATTTTCTGATAATTATTTTATGGAACTCACGGATATTTTTCACGAAACTGGTTCGTGTAAGTTTTAAGGTGAACTTTTCCGGCTCTCCTACCGCTATTACAAACAAATCTCTATTAAAAATAGGTACGGTATCATAAAAAGTTGCCATGTTTGTTTGCTTGAGTGAAACTGTTAATTGTAGATCTATGAAATGATTTCTATTAGTGGGATTTTGTCATTATTAATTAGAATATCCATCAGACAAGAAAAATGATCTTTTCTATTAGATGTCGACGAATGTTCATTATTTAAATAATTAATTTATTCTTATTTCCATTGAAATTCAATCTGAAACATGTTGAAATCTAAGGACAAAAATTTCTTGAAAAAATTCTATTTGATTCTCAAATGAAAAAAATTAGTTAAACGTATGATTCCCTTTTCTGAAAGAAAGGGTTACATGGAGATAAATACCGGTTAAAAGCTAAAATGCGTTTGTCCGTCAATCCAATCGAAAACAACCCTTTTTATATTAAGGTTTTCCGATGTTTTGATGGCACTTTGCTATATGTTACCGATGACCAGGAGCTCCAGTCTGAGGTCAGTTTTTCGAGCTGACTGTCCATTGGTCAGAAAATGCACCAATGAAAAACGACCTGTTCTTATATGAAGGTTTTCGGTGTTCTGATGGCCGTTTGCCATAGGTTATCGATAGCCAGAAATCCAAGGGTGTGGGTGGGTGCGGGTGGGTGTGGGTGTGGGTGTGGGTGGGAGGGTGTGGACGTGCGTAAAGCTAAACGAAGACTCCGACTCACACCGACACCCACACCCCACCCCACAGCCCACACCTCACCCACACCCACACCCCACACCCACCCACACCCACACCCACACACTCACACCCACCCACACCCACACCCACACACTCACACCCACCCACACCCACACTCCACACTCACACCCACCCACACCACCCACACCCTCAGCTACCCATACCCACACCCACACCCACACCCACACCCACACCCACACCCA
>CAJNOP010000209.1:271880-304566 GCA_905250075.1 Rotaria sp. Silwood1
GATTTTGGTACGTTCGAATATATGTGCTGATATGCTTTGTTCAGACAAGTAGGCTGTACGAGATAGAGAAATTTAATGCATGAAGTGTTTACGAAAAGTAATTCGACTGAACTACTCACGGTTACTCTAACATGATTCAGAAGAATCGAAACAATACTCTGATTCCATGTCAAATCACTTTAGTCTCATTTTACTGCTACAGTACTTTCCCGCACTCAAATGTTTCTTCTGTTCATTATTGAGTTTCTTTGTCCTAAACTTAATGCTATATAGTATATGTGTGTCTACAGTGTGAGAAACGCTAAAATAATTGGTGAACGTATTAAGTTATTCACGAATAAAACTGAAATCGAAAGAAACTAACATAATTTGTTGGCCAATTATTTTGTAAGACTTAAAACATTCAATTTGTAATATACTAGTTATTCAATGAAAAAAAGATTACTAGTCAATATACGATAGCTTTTTATTTGATATTCTTTATTAGAAATATCGGCAGAAATCGTTTTAAATACTAGTCATACGCACATTTGGTCTGGAACACACCAACAATACATGTTGCTTAAAGTTAGTCCATCTCGACAATACGCATACGGATTTGCCGATAAGTTCATTCTTTCGTTTGATATTATTAATAACAGAATCGATCAACTCATTAATAATACTAATTGGTTCATGTCTAGTCCTATGATACCGCACGCATTAGATGTTACAGACTCCTGGGCGATTGTTATCGGATTTTTACTTACGCCCTTTCCAAAACTTGTACCTCTTTATACTGCTATGCTCTTCAACCTTCACCCATTTCGTTACATGAGCACTGCCTATCTCAATCATAGCAGTGTACTCAACTTACATGATGCTATCAACTACAATCAAGCTAATGACATGTCAGTAGCTATCAGCGCGACACGTAGAATGGTCATTGTTGGTGTACCATTACTTGACCGAGTATTTATATTCAATATTCGCTCTTCGAACTCAACAGATGGTAATTTACAGCTCTCTTTGATTCGCATTGACCAATCATCTCAACGTAGCATTGGCTTTGGTCGTGCAGTAGCGTGGCTTGATAATGAAACAGTAGCCATTTCTGTTTTCAACGTTCCCGATCGATCTTGGTCTAAATCCGAAGTATGGGTATTCGATGTGAATCGTCCATTCACTACACCTCTTTTTGTCTTTCCGAACAATCAACAAAGAATACCGATGTCATTATCGCCTCTTTTCCTTCATATACTTTCCTGGTCGGGAAACTTGTATTTATTGACCGATCAAGCTCGAACAATACTATTATTAGCGAGAGCGCCTGGTCTCTGTTCTGTAGAAACTGAAAATTCATACCGGATATTAGTCTTTAAAGAGGCGCCATGTGTAGCTGGTACATATAGAAACTTTTCCAGTGTTGGACCGTGTATTGTGTGTCCACCGCAAACCAAGAATCCAATAGATCATCCATGTATTCAGTGCACTCCATGTTTACCTACTGCATTCTGTCCCATGGATTCTGTTGACGATACTGTTTCTCTTGATGCGTATCCATCATACACACAAACATTCACTTATCCAGATTCACCCGATATGAACAATTATGATGATATTCTCGTACAGAATATGTTCACCATTGGTCATTCAGCTCGTTGTCTCATCATCGCACGTGGATTTTGGGCAATTCTAGCTATCATCTTCTGTTTCGTCATTTGGCTCATAATGCTTGCATTGAAAATGGATAAATGTCAAAAAGCAAGCCATCGTCGAAGGCACATCAAAAAATTTTTCAGATACATAGACATTGTAAACGACGGTGAACGATGGATAGGTGGACTCTTTTCATTCGCCATTGCTGTCATCTTCGCCTATGTTTTCTGGTTCTCAACTGATTATATTAAGTTGTATCCCATTGAAACGTCAAACGAAATGCATGCCTCCTGTGAAAAGACAATGCGTAATGCCATGTTCGACAGTGCTCTACAGCTACCACTGCCAAATCCAGATGGAAGACGATGGGCTATTTTCGAGATGCTTGACAATCAACCGTTTACAATGACTGTCGATCTAGTCAATACAAGAGCAAGTTGTTCGAATATTACTTTTCAGCAGAATAGACCAGGCGTCAAGTATTTACACATGCCCATTGCTGACAATAATTGCATTCTGCAACCGGACAATATTACACGATCTGTCAGCGTCTTATCACCGGCACATCGCGTGAATATACAGCTCAATATTACTGGTCCTTACGTTATTGGTGGATTCCGTCTGTGCCTTCGCGGTCCTCATGATGTTGATGGTGTGAATACAGTGCATATGCTTGACACATGTCAATTTTTCTGGACACCTAATCAGACACTTTCCCGTATCGCAACAGTCTCTGTCGTGCTCATCAAAGTTGTCAATCAAACCAAACCACTAAAAGTTGGGGATCAATCACGCTACGATGGCCGTTGGACACTAACATTTGGAGAAAGTTCACTTTCGGACGGTATGATCTACGAGTAAGACGGATAATATCTTCGTTATGTCTCACAACGAACGACATTGGCTTTCATATTCAGCGAACAACCATTTTTTTTGCAAAATAATCAATATCCAATCATTCGTGTCGCTGAACTTGCCTTTCATACATTACTCTTTTGTACTCTTGTCATCGAATTGTTCGCAATAGCGTATCTTATCATTAGACTAGTTTGTAAGCCTATTGTACAATTGTATATTCATAATCCTCACTCGCAAAAACATGATATAAATACGGTTGAAAATCGTTCTTCGAACTTTTTGGTAACGTCAGACACTGTCATCAAAATAAAAGATATGGAATCAGAAATTAATCCTGCTCATATAAACTCGTCAGAAAAGATTGAAAGCCAAGTTTTGCCAACTTCGTCTACTTATGAGCATAACGAGACTTTTTACAGACATACAAAACAAACGAATATGACCAATCCATACGTTGACGATCGATCGATACAATCGAACTCAAAAGTTGACAGAGCTAAATTTTAAATGCTTTTCCATTCAACAACATTTGATTTATACTAGGCTGTTAGTAGGAATGTGTGTGGGATGTGGGTGTGGGCTTGAGTGTGAGTATCGGTCTACAGATGTTCTAGGTATCCAAACCTACATCTGCATATTGATTATGATGTTAAGTTTACTGTTATATGCTTATTTTACATGTTGTCATGATGCGAACATTTGTATGATATTAATGTTTTCGTGATGCTATATATGCAGTGTCTTGTGATTTTAGTATATGTGATATTGTGTATGTACTGACTCATGAAGTTGACATTTTATATATTTATCAATATATTCATGATATCACATATCTATATACACATATTTGTCTTATGATGTTTGTCATCTATATCCAATTATACAGTAAGTCCTGTCATGTCTCTTGCCTTGATATACTCATAAATACACGTTTCTTTTCAACATAGATGCGCACCACATTGGATCTTGACAGGAATAAAACATCTAGATGATGTTTTACGACAGAACATAGTGAGTCAATCAAATGAAGGGAAAGTTTGGATGTCATCATGAGAGCATATGCGATCAAGAAAGTAATAGCGTGATTGACTTAAATCAAAATGATTTTAGATCCAATTGTTCACCAATAATTCATTACTAGTGGTCAGATAACTGTGACTTCAAATAAATCGTTGCAGAAAAATAGAAAAAGAATATAACAATATGTAGCATTCGATAAGAAATTCAACTTGAAAGCAAAATTCAGATCAGCAATGAACTAATTCTATCTACGCATTGTCTAATTGAGGTGTGGTGTGGAATGTATAGGAATAAATAGAAAAGCAATGTTCACACCTACCTTATAAAATTACTGTCGAGATTAATATCATGTCTTACTCCTGTGTACCAAGGCAATTCAAGCAACCTCAAGAAGACAAGGAAATGCATATGGACGTCTTTGATGCGCTTTGTAGCGTTCTTTGTCATTTTCTGTCTGAAAATAATAAAAATACCGCTACCGCGTCACACTACTGCGAAATAGTTTTCATGGCATTTGTGATGCAAGTATGGGTGTATACTTATTTTCAATAATCATATAATCGTAAATAAAGCACATAATAACATTTTACTCGAAGATAATGTGAATGTGGGTGTGGTGTTCAGTAGTCAGAAACCAGTGGTCAGGAGCAATTCTTTTAATGGTTGCAGCTATTCACTAAATATTTTGTACGCATATTCTGATACTTCATATTGGTTATCTACATTTTACTTGAAAAATTCCTGGAAAATGAAGTTTTTGACGTTCGAAAACTGCCGATTAGTACAATAAACAGTAGTAATTCCGTTATAACGTTTTCTAGCAAAAATCAGACAACAATTTTTTTCATCGACCTGATACCATTATTAACTATGTAGTATAAAAATCTGCCACGACCTAATTATTCTTCAAAGTTTTGAAGCAGATTATTATCAATCAATCGTTTCCAACTTTTGAATCCTTGCAGACAATTTATTAATTGGAAAAACTTTCTTCATAGCGTTGTAAAAAAAAAATACTTAGTAAGTAGGCAATGCATGTAACTCAGAAGAACTACAGTTTTGAATATGAGAGAGACAAATTAAAACATACTTGCTAATCGAAAATTTCTGAAAAACCCATATAATTACTAATAGGAATTAATAGTTTTAGTACATAAATGATTATATAAAAGATACAGTTCATTATTTTTACTTTTTTATTTATGCATCAGATAATATTTTGAAAATGTACGGATGAAGATGAGAAAAATGCCCAAATCCGAACTAACAAAGATGAAAGTAAATTCACCAAACTCAAAGGTTTAGAGTTGATGTAAGTCTAGTCATGGCATGTAAATGAACCCACTGATGCTATGGAGCTTGTTACAAAAAAATGAAATGGTAGAACTACTTCAGGTCAGTTTAGCGTAATCAACGAGTTTCAGCTATGTCTCTATGGTAGATTGTAGAAAATGTTTATAAATGTTATACGAAGTTTGAAATCGTTCTATATTATGTACTGAAACGTATTAAAATGAGTTTCTGAGTCTTTCATCTTTTTTGAAGTTCTCATTTGAAACCTAAATCTCTCGATATTCAAAGTATATGTTGCAGTTTTTGTTAGTACTTGCTACGTAAATTATTCCCTTCCATGACAATCATCTGTCTCGGACGAAATTAAGAGAGATTGCGCAATTCAGTGTGTTTTTATGAACACGAAAATGATAAAAGTATGAAACATATCACTTTGCACTCTCTGGCATGAGTCTTTTCCCGTTTTTTCTTTTTATACCATCATAATTTGCATCAAGTTTATCATTGAGTCAAGATATAACATAAGAATTTTATGACAGTATTATAACAAGACAAAGAACGGAAAGATTTCGATCCGATAGTGTACGTCTGGCAAGAGCATCTATGCGTGATTTTTGATATATTGAATTCCTAAGGAAGAGTTAACAAATTGATTATAAAATACAATGGTCAATATAAAACCTGAAATCAGTGTACGTGTACTGTTTGTTTATCCATAGGAAACGTGAGTGATCACTGTATAAAAATTGCCAACAAGGGTTTAAATGTGCATCCACTGACATATAGTGAATATATTGATACACTACGAATGCGGAAATGATTTTGTATTTATGTGTTAAAATATCTTCAATATCAAGTACATCAAAAATAAATAAATAAATAAAAGATACTATTTGTTGTGTATTATTTAATTAAAAGAGCAGCTTGATTATCTGAAACAAAAAATCGATTGAAAGGTTTATGATCAATATATTTAATAGCTGTTAAATTTCGTTCTTTCCAAAACTTTGTTTCATATTTTGATACATCAATTACTCCTCCATGGTGTAGACCACGTACATTAATTTCTATTTTTTTCAACGATTTCATAAGACTTAAATGTTGTTCCGAGTCTTGTGCTTTAATCATCAAACGAATATTATATTTTGTATGACAAGTTACTTTCAATATTTGCAATTGTGGGCATAATTGAAATATAAATTCAATTGTATCAAATGTTGGAACATTATTCATACGAAGAAATTTTAAATTTGATAAACAATTAGCTGGTACAATAATAAGAATATGAGAATAATTGTGATAATTTTCTGGTGAGAGATGTAAACTAACTAAATTCGGAAAAAGTAGAGCCAATTTTAAAAAATCATTAAAATAAGGGCAATCAATTTTAAAATGTTTAATTGATAATAATGGTTGATTTACTACGTCAAAACCTAAAGCATCTTTGATACAATGCAATTCAAGTTGTTTAGATTATTTAATCGATAGATAGTTGTATATAAATTTCGTGTATTACCTTGCAATATATTATTTAGATTTATTGATAAATGTTGTAATAGATCAGATGAAGGAAGTTTTTCAAGACATTGTTTAATTTTTATTAAATTGGTTGAAGCAATAAATGTAATTGAATGTAATGAAGTAAAATATTTCATTGAAATACGTGAAATCCATTTATCACCATCAAATTTTAATGAACGAACATTGTTTGATTGAATTGAATGTAACAATCAATTTAATGTTCGTTTTGAAAATGATAAATGATTTATATCAACATGTATTTGTGGATAATTATTAAAACTTTTTGCGAATCGATGATTTAAATCAAAAAATGCAAAAAATATATGATGACCATAAAGATAATCAAAAATTTCCATTATAATTTCATCTGACAAATTTTCCAAACATAATTTTGTTTTCGACATTTTCATATAAAATTATTTTATCTACAGTTCATTAAAAAACATACGAATATTTTATAATCAGAAGATAAGTTCTGTATTCATAATAGAATTAAGTTTTTTGAAAAAGCTTTTCATAACAAGACTAGAAGAACAACAACATGCCGTTTAACACCTGATGATGAAACTACCGCTGGTAAAGAAAAATGTTGTATATTGCTGATCATCAACAGTAATCAGTTTTGTAATCTAAAACAAAAAAGGGCTTTTCGTAAATCGACCAAAATAAAAAGTTTCCTGAATCATTTAAGAAACTTATTTTGCTTTGTCTTCGACAAAACCCTCTTTTTTACAGTGTGGTCATGACCAATTTGTAGGGGTTTTCTCTGTTGGAGATTGTTTTATCTTCAAGTTACAAATGTTATTTTGACAAGGAGACAATTTAGAACAAAGAGTTCAACTCAAATCATGCTTCTAGTTCTGTTATGAAAAGTTGTTGTAAAATAATTTTCTTTTTTTTTTTGGTCAGGTCCGTGACATCTATGCAGATTTCTGCATAATGACTACAACACAAAAATTTAATTATTTGGTTTATTATTGTTTTAATGTGCTTATTTAGCGCGAAACAACGGCTCCGATTTAATGCTGAGCATATTGCGTAAAATCTGAATCGTTAAATCATTAGATAAGTACGAAAATTTTACATCTATATTGAGAAATTTCTACTATTAAATTATTGTGATCAAAGATGCTACATATTTCAGTACTTAAACAGCACCATATTAATGCATATATACTGAAATGTTTAATGTCAAGAATGGAAAAAATGAAGATTTGTTGACGTAGATAAGATTGAAAACGATCAGCCGTCGGTTTTGATGAAAAAATAATGACATGAGTTTTCATCTAATAACAGTATTTCAACAAAAAGTTTCACGGATAATAGACATTTGATAAATCGATTAAATGTTTCATTGTATACAAGAGAACATTTTTTTTTTAGAAGTTCAAACTTACGTTCATTTTTTCTTGAGAGTAACAGTTACACAGTATGTAAAATACGAAAGAACGACAAATCAAAAATAAACCACTATTGTTTCAAATATGTATATTCACAGAACTGATGTGTCTTTTTTGCGACGCATTATTTACTCTAATAGATTTTGATACGAATGAAATATTTGTCAGACGTAAAAGAAAAATTATGAAGAAACAAAATTTGTTACTTTTGTATCAAAAATCACTTTTATCAAAACTCTTCGTTAAACATAATAATTCAGTCAAGTAGTATATATAAAAATCATCGAAATTTGCGATATATAACAGCTATTTTCTTTTTTTTCTATTTGTACTCTAAGAGTTCGATTTACATACACCTCTAGGCATATAAATATATTGCACATTATAACAAGAAATACTTGTTACGATACATTTTTTGGTGGAATTACCTGCTATAGAAAAATACATTCAATTACCATAAGCTATATTTTGACAATAAAATAACAGACGTCTTACAAGATTATATTTGCACATGATACATGAGATCGAATCGGTGAATCATAGAATGATTGTATGATTGCATCAACAAATCCAACTCACATGCCTTTATCTAAAGGTATCTATCTTAGAAATGTATAAAACTAGACTGCTTTCTCGAATAGACAAGACGACTAACTGCACGAATTCCAAATATGTTATCATATACGCTACAATGATCAACATATCATAAAAGTTTACATTGAATATTTCTATTAAGTGCTTTTATTTTATGACTTATTAAATAAAATAAAAATAATACATGGTGTATGGATGAGATTTCATCGAATATGACTCGTTTATTTAATTTGTGTTTGTATTAAACGGTGATATTGATTTTTGTTGAATTGTTGATAATACTTTATATAACGCGCCAAATTCGTTAGACAAAGATAAAAAGAAATATTTATTAAAACAGATCAGCATATTTATTCTCTTTTAGCATACTCGTAGCACGATACTAATGTTAAATATGAATAAATAATCACTTCTCATATTCTTTTCTTTTCAATCTATTGATTATTATTTCTTTTATGTGATCGATATGAGTCATAGCAAAATTTTTTGTGGATGTATAATACTTCGTCGTAGATAGATTTAAGTTACACAAGACGATACTTGAAGTATATATGCACTCTTTCAGTTCGAAACAACCAACGTTCAGATGCTTAGAGCGAATGATTGATAAAAATCGTGACTCATACGTAGAGTGGAAGACGAAGACGAAGAAAAAAATGTCTTGGCAGTTAAGCGACCGAAAAATAATGAATCGACTGCTGCATTTTATGTAGTTAGCTGCCTCTAACTTAAAAGAGTCATATTGATTTTATACTAGAGCAAAATAAGCTAAGATTAGCATTTAATTACTCTGTATTACTTCCGATAGATGTTTTACAAAAAAACAAAATGCAAATAATATTGAAGATTGAGTATACAATGAAGTAGTACCTTCATGATAGTAAGCTAAAGGTATGAGAATATACAAGGTAGATATTTATATTTATTGAGAGTATTTGCAGTTATTATAAAAACAAAGAACACTAATCATTTATAAATAGTTTTATGATTAGGTTCGTTCGAGAATATTACTCATAATTAAAATGACGACCTTTTAATGCTGTTTAATATTTATTTCTATGAAAGTTATTAAATATAAAATATAACATAAAAGCATTTGAAGTCTATTTACATATCTACAAAAATATTTGAACAAAATGCTTACATAATATTATTAACTTCAAGATAAATAGTAATTTGTTTTTATTGTTAGAATGTTTTATCTCATCAATGCATTAGAATCATGTGTTGCAAGAACATATTTTATTGTCATTCTTATTTTCTAAAATTGTTTTACGACATTTTATTTTATTTCTATTTGTGTAGATTCATATTTTAGATGCATCAATCTTCCTTTGAAGATTAGCGAAGTTGAAAATTGATGATCAAACTGTAGCATTTCTTTAAAAATCTACTTATGAGTTCTTCCTTCTGTTGAGTCTTTGATACAATAATTTTCTTAAACCTGATGTACCATTTGAGTATAGCGAAGACTATATATAAGATTCATGTGAAATATGAAATGCATATTTTTCCACAAATATACATTTTGATTTATTTCAAAATGACTAGAGGTAAATATTACTACCTACAGATGTGTGCCGATAATAAGGTCACGACCTATGGACATGTTCTATTGTTTTATTGATGGATGAGTATTCGGCCACTCTGCAGTTAGGCATTTTGACCTCATGTCCGATAGTAATTGCCCACTTTACTCTGTCGTCTATTCATTCTCGCTTCTCTCGTATTCTGTATGAAATGGACAGACTTGGAGTGACGGGGTGGCGTAGTCAATATCATACACTAAGAATAGTGGTAACTCTACTCCTTCAGTTTCCCAAGGTTGATCAACAATAAAATGAATACTGCAGTATTAGCGAAACAGCTTATCCATCAATTTCGTTACAAGAAAGTGTCGAGAAAATACAGAACCTTTTAGAGGATTAAACAGTTTCGTGAACTTCCTTTATTTTTTTCAGAGTATCATAGCAAAAATGACGACTCAATATTTTTTTGTGTTTGCGAACTACTCGAAAAGAAACCAGTTAAATACAAATGTTTTGAATATAAGATGTTGGTATTCGAACATTTATTAGTTACTGTCCCAAACTTGAGTTTTATGCAGTTGAAAAATAGTTCAATTTCGATATTTTCAAGTGTTTTTATTCAATCTAATATACCTTGAATTGATATTTTAATCGTTGATAAGCACTTTTTTCACTTAAAAAAAAATGAAAATAAAGTTGCTTTAAGCTCGTTTCTAATGTTGAAATTTTCATATGGTTAGGTTAATGTGCTCAACATTCAAATAGATAATGATAAGCAAAAGCAATTATTTCTTGCCAACATTTTTAGAGGCTTTGAATGATCTTAAATTACTACAAATCTTTAGACATAAATTTTATATTAAAGAAAAAGTTCACCAAAGTAAATATTGTTTTCAATGGCATGTATTTTCTTGTAGCAGTTTTTATCCAACGAGGATTGTTTTGACCTACATGATTATTGAAACGAATTGCAAGGTAAATCGAGAATTGTGACCTTTCATTTAAACGAAGTTCGAAGAAGAACGAGAAATGTCAAGTCGAGAAGCAGGTTAAGCTAACTTTTTAAGAACACTTTTTTTTTTGTAATAAAGAGTACATAGTGACTCAAACTGTACTGATGACTTATGAATCATGATACAGTGTTATTATTCTAATAAAAATTTAAGAATTATGATCAAAAATAGAATTTGAATTATTAATTTCTGCAATAGTCTAGATTGATTGTTTTATCTTAAGCTAAAGTACCATTTGAAGTTGTTTACAAGCTAAAAGCAAAATAATTTAATTCTTGAAGTGAAGAATCCCTCCTTTCTCACATTGTAAGACTATCTCTTCAAATATTTATCCTGTCCTTTCTAACCAATAGCTATGAATTATCAACATTTCTATTACACATGTACATTTCAACAGCGAGCTGCTCTGTTTCCAGGTAAAAACAAATTATATCAAAATCACAAGATAATCATTGATAATAAAAATACATCAAAATTTTTTCGATTATTCTCATTATTTTTAATTTTAAAATTGTGTAGAAAATCCATTTAGAATGATGATAAACAATAAATAATCAGAAGAATTGATGAAATTTCGATATTTTTGATTTTTTTTTTTTTCATAAAAGTCAATTAATAATCGATTTGCAATCGATTGATAATCAATTAAAGATGTATGATTTTGATCGACTCGAAATCAGTTTTTGCGTATCACTGTTTTTTTTACATTGCTTAATGGCCGAATATTTTATAGAATGAAAAATTGTTGTGAATGATTTTATGTAAGCATTTTTTTATATGATTCATCGCTGTTTTTGTATGCCTTGTACATACATATAAAAAGTATTTTACTCTTAGATGTCGATCGATACCTAAAGGCTTGTTTACCGTCACAAAATACCAGAATGTATTTCGATGTTTTTTTTTCTTTTGAGAAGTAAGTATATACAAGAATAATTTTTGATTAACAAGGACATTTTATATTTGTAGATGTAGCGGTAGGTTTTTTCAATATCATTTTATCGTGTAAATGATAAACTGCCGTATTCGTTGATTATATATGTACCTGAATTGAAAAACACGATCGTAGACGGTTCTGTGTAACTACTTTGTGCTACCCAAAAGTAGTGGTGGAGATCGTTCATTCTTGTATAACAAGTTTGAAAAAACGTGCTCTCTATATTGATCTTTTTTAAAAACAATCATAATAGATGAGGTGTTCACAGTGAATTTTTAGTTATCAGGCATGTGTTTAAACCTTCAGTGGAAGATCTGCATAACTTCACAAAGTTTACATGTTCAGAATGAATCATTCAAAAGTTATAAGGATTCTAAATCTTTCGAATGATGAAAACTGCAGTTCTCTATGTTGTTGCTACTCGAATGTTATGCAAAAAATATCCACTCGCTCTATTTTTAATTAATATTAATATAACCGTCACATATTATAGAAAAACAGATCTTATCGAAATTGTATTATTATGATATTAGTTGAAGAAGGATCAAGTACAACAGAAAAATAGAGTATTGTTTTTTTTACAATCATTGCATATACAGAGAAAGTTTTTTCAAGCTTTTTATATGAGAATAAATTATCAGTACCACTACTTTTTGATAGTCAAAAGTAAATATAGCAGAAAAAGAACGTTGTATACGACGATGTACACCCGTAGGCAAAGATCTTTCTCCACTCGCTCTCCCTCTTTTTTTTGCGTTATATATTTAGTATCGAATTTATTATGAATTGGAAGAATGAAATGACTACTATACTTTGTATAGTGTCTAGAAGTGATCATCATTTGATTGCTTCAGTTTAGCTACACAGACATTATCATAGTACTGATCCATACAATAACTGAGTAAGTTGGTAGGGTTGTCGACGTAGTTCTATTTGTGCTTTCAATATTTTCATTATCGGTTGGATATTCTCAATCGGATAAGTGGAACACACACACATAATTAGTTGATATTGTGCAGTAGACAATCAAGATACAAGCGCAAAAAATATTGAAAGCGCAAATAAAACTGGGTAGATGACCCTGCCAACTTACTCAGTTATTATATGGACCGGTACTCTGATAATACCTGTGTAGCTATACTGAATCAATCAAATGATGATTACTTTTAGACTATCTAAATATGTAATGCAGAAAAAAAAAGTGAGCAAGCAGACTTTTGCCTACGGATGTACGTTCAGGTACGAGCGGATATGATCATAAGTTACCAGAGAACATTCCCAGATGTCCATGTTTTTTCCAGCTAATATTTTACTCGTAATTAGATTCTTGATAAGCTATGGCAAATATTCATGGAGGTTGTCCCCATATTCTGCGAGAGGAAAATCATAGTAAAATGTCACGTTATTTTAAGATTTATAATCTGTAAACTTCTTATGGTTGCAATGTTGAAAAGTTTAATATAAAAAACCTGTTTTCATTAATTAATTGATCTTCATTTTATAAAGATAAATTAGGGGAGGATCTTTTTTGAATATGATGATAAACGAAGTCATGTACAACAGTGTACAGTTGTTTACGACCATTCGCGGCAATCGTAATCTTCGTTCTGAGTATTTCACTGTGGAAGAGAAAAAGGAATATAATGTAATGTAGACTTTGTCTTATTTACCGGAAAATTATTGCTTTCTATATTTCAATATGTTATATGTAAAAGAATGATCCTTTCCAAAATAAAAAAGGAGCAATTGTTTTGATTTTTCTTCAATCTTTCAAAACGACTAAATACTTTTTCTTTCGCTTGGATGCATCAATTGATTGAAAGCATAAAAAAATACTACATACAAATTCTTCCGTTAAATTTAAAAATAACTTCAAACAGAATAATTGAAGCCATTCTCCAGCATCACTTGCTAGACTATTTACGAATGTATAACTAATATAAATTACATACTGTTTGAATTAGAAAAAAGTTTCTTATCGACTGATGCCAAAATATTCGCTTCAGAAAGTGTTAATTAAAAAGATATAGGAATCAATGTTTCGTCCCTTTTTGTTGAATCTCAGGAAAAATGCGAATTTGTTTTTGTCTTTTCTGTAATGTAATTTTCTATCAAAGAGACATACTAGTCGACATTTGTTCCATTATACTTTTGTATTTATCCGTTAAATAAAAGATGTATTATATAAAATCCAAGAAGAAATCATCATCGTCTTTCCTTGTATGATTGTATTTAATGCAAGTTGATATTTACATAAATTCATCTTGTCCTATGATCTATACTGAATGAATTCTTTTTTTTTATTACTATTGAAAAAAAAGATAATTTTATTTTAAGATATTTATCTATATGACTACAAGAAAAAGTTTTTATGTATATAAATGGTATGCTGATATAATTGATGAAAAAACTAATGATGTAGCAATTATTTATCTTGGAGAACTTGAATGGAATTTTTTAAAAATTAGTTTTACAAATATTTTACAATTTCTTGAAAAATATCATTTAATATCACAAACTACATTTTCAAATTATAATTCACCAATATTAAAAAATAAATCATTTCATATCAATTCTTTACAAGTATCTGGTCAATGGGAATCAAAAAGTGAATCAATTATTGAAAAATTATTTGAAAATAAAGATGGTTATATTCTATGGGAATGTTTTATGCCAAGTGCATTAGGAGAAATAAAAATAGATGAAAAAAAAATATTTCAAGGATTTGGATATGTTGAAAGATTAACATTAACTTTAAAACCTTGGCAAATACCAATTAATATTTTACGATGGGGAAGATTTCTATGTAAAAATCAATATATTGTTTGGATTCATTGGGAAGGTGATGAAAAAAAATTTTTAGTCTTTCATAATGGAATGAAATATATCGATGGAATTATTAATGATGATATGATTGAATTTGGATATTATCGTTTAATGTTATTAAAAAAATATACTTTACGTAATGGACCATTAATTAAAACTGTATTTGATAAATTTTTATGGATTAAAAAAATTTTTCCATCAGGATTTTTTAATATGAAAGAATGTAAATGGCAAACTTGGAGTGAATTATATGAAAATAATTGTTCAATAGCAAATGGTTGGTCAATACATGAAAATGTTGATTGTAAACCAAAAATGAATTGTTTTGGAAAAATTTTTTATGGTTCATTATTTACAATATTACTTCCTTTAATATTAATGTTTTGGTCAAAACAAACAGAAAAATATATTCTTCTTCCTATTCTAACAAATTCTATTGTTGCTTTTATATTTATTTTATTGGGTTTAATTTTAATGTTTTCTGCTATGTTAGATTTATGGATTAAAGGTGATGGACTTCCAATGAATGCATATCCACCATCAATATTAGTAACAACAGGTTTATATAATATATTTTCACATCCGATATATATTGGATCTTCAATATTCAGTTTTGGTTTATCGATATATTTTCAATCAAAAAGTGGATTTTGGTTAATGTCACCAATTCTAACATTATCATGGCTTGCACTTGTCTATGGTTATGAAAATGAAGATTTAAGAAAAAGATTTCCTGACATTAAATGGAATCCATTATTACATTTACCAGAAAATATCAAAATGAAAAGTCAATTCAAAGATATTATATCAGCTTATTGTTTAGTTTTAATTCCATGGTTAATATTTTATCAAATGATTATATTTATAGGTACTCCATTAAATTCAATATCAACTTATTTAATATTTGAAATAAATATACCAATTATAGAATGGACAGAAATATTTTATCTTCTTGCTTATCCTTATGTAGTACTTCTACCGTTAATTTTACAAACAAAACAACAAATTCGTTCATTTATTTTAGCTGGTTTAATCAATATTAGTATTGGAATTTATTTACAAATTATTTTACCATTTGTAGCTGTACCTAGAGAATTTATTCCAACAACAATATTAGGACAAATATTATTACATGAACGAGACTTAGATGGACCAACAGGTGCATTTCCATCATTTCATGTATCTTGGGCATTTTTATCAGGTTATTATTATAGTTGGAATTTTCCAAAATTGAAATTTATATTTTATATTTTATCAATTCTTATATCTTTAAGTTGTATAACTACAGGAATGCATAGTATAATAGATGTTATAGCTGGTTTTCTATTATTTATTATTTGTATTAAACGAGAAATATTATGGATTTATATAAGAAATTATTTTGAAAATTTAGCTAATTCATGGACATATTATCGCATTGGTAAATTACGTATTATTAATCATAGTTTTTATGCATTTTTAAGTTCATCTACAGGTGTTTTTATTCTTTGTTCACTTGTTGGACATACTTATACTATAATAATAACAAGTACATTATCTGTTATTGGTGCAGGAATATGGGCGCAATTTATTGAAAACACTTCTGGTTTATCACGACCATTTGGTTATTTTGGTTGTATTACTGGTGGTACAATTGGATCAATTATTGCTTCATGGCTTTTTAATATTCCAATCATTTCAATTTTATCAGCATATGCTTTAGCTAGTCCTTCGATACAATTTATTGGTCGTTTACGTTGTGTTATACAAGGATGTTGTCATGGTAGACCAACAAATAAATTTCTTGGAATATTAGTTAAAAATCCACGATCACGTGTATGTTCACTTTCATATTTAAAAGATACTTATATACATATAACAGCTGGTTATTCAATGTTAGCAAATCTTATAATTGGATTATTTTTATGGAGACTTTGGTATTCAAATGTTTCATTATGTTTGATAGTTAGTCTTTATTTTATTTTAATTGGTCTTAGTCGATTTGTTGAAGAAGAATATCGAGGTGAAATTCAAACACCTATTTATTATAAATTAAAAATTTATCAATGGACATCAATTTTATTTGTATTGATAGGAATGATTATAAGTATGATTCCATTTGATGATAATGCTAGTTTAAAATTAATTTGGAAGTATGAATATGTATTACCTTCTATTCTATTTGGTTTAGCTACAGGATTTGCTATGGGAGTGGATTTTCCTGAATCAAAAAGAAAATTTTCTCGATTATCAGATTAATGGAAACATTTAATTGTTATCTTTTCTTTTTTAAATAAAAAATAAAATAGATAGTGTGCTTTTTTTTCATACCCAGCGGGCCTGTAACTTTCTTGCTCAGAAACAGGTTTAATTGCTTGAAAGTGATTATATATGACACAGAAAGAGTGTGTAGGCCTGGATGGTTTGCTTCTGTTATGAGACTAGTTGTGCGGATAACACTGCAGAAAAATATATTATTTTTTTTCTCAAAAGTTAAGCGTGCAATTAAATAAATATTATCTATCGGCTTCTAGATTCAGAAAATGCACTTGATTTGTCTGACGAATGGTTTAATTTTGTCAGATAGTTATTTTTCCAATGATATCACGATTTTCAGGCGAATTTTTAAGCAAATGGTATTCCAGTTTCTTTGGGGACTGTAACAAAGCTGTTTATATCATCGGATAGACTGTTTTTTTCTATATTTATATATAGAAAAAGTGTGATCTTTATATTGAGTTATATATCTGTCTAGATGCACGCTATGAGGGTTGTTTCGAACAGAAGTTACTTTGTTACTCTTAACAAACTTTTATTTCTTCTCAGTCAGGTTCCAGCGTTTTTTTCGCTCACCAATTCTCAAAAAAAAAATCTTTGAGCCTTTCCTCCAAAATTCGATAAGTTTTCGTAAAACCTTTCAACAAGCGATCTGAATCATTGAACCCTTCCGAATCCTATTCAGCTCAAGACTAGATGTCGTACGGTATAAAATTTTCAAGTATGAACCCAGTCGAAATGTACTTTGATATTTCTCAATGAGGTTTCTAATCGGCATTAGATAGTCGGCCAGAAGATACGCGATCCTTTTTTTTCGGGCATTTTGTATTCGATCACTAATAATAATGAGGCGTGTCTTTTCTTCTTCATTTCTGCTATTATCATACCTACGTAATCATTATATTATACACTAACATAAAAAGAAAGTATTTTCTACTTTCATTAGCAGCTTATATTAAACGATAGAATTACATATTTTTGATACGAAATGACATATGAACAAATGTTTTTCAACTGTTGAACTTTTGGAAATCTCCTTGCTGTTGCAACAACAATAATTGTTTCATTGATACTGGTATATTTACCAACCAAAACAATTATTTCTACCATATAAACATGTCATGTCTTATTATTCATAACTTGATAGACTTCAAAAAGCAAAATAAAAAAATAAAGGAGACATATTGAGAATAATTTCATCTCTTTTCAGTAGTTTTATTTATATCTCATCTGTAAGATTAAATATCTAAAGCATACAAAATAATAATGTGCTATAAAAAGAAATTAGGAAAACGAAAAAAGTAATGATGTACAGGTGACACAGTATAAAGGAAAAATAGTATCCAATCTCTGTTATCACTGTATAAAATATCTATTCACTATCGAAAATGTGACAATCCCTTTGTTCCTTTCTTTTTTTTTTGATTTATCTATCTGTTAGTATTGTACTTCGTACGATTGATTATTAATAACGAATACGTTGCGTTATGTAATAGTTTTAATAATTTTATTTTTCTATTCGACGAAATTCAATAAAGTTATTGTTGATAATGATTGGTTTGGTTCAACATCATTTATTCCTGTCTTACGATTACTTGATACTGAAATAGAAGTACTCGGTCTCACTGTAGTAGTTGGTAATATTTGGTTAGATCAAATGGCATTAGATGCATTACGTTTTCTTGAATTGGGAAATCTTAGTAATAAAATTTCTGTTTATAAAGGTGCTACATATCCATTTTTAAATAATCCATTTCGTATGGAAATATGGCAAAGACTTCATGGAAAAATTTCATGAGCAGGTGCATTTGCAGAACAAAATTTAACAGCCAAAGCTGCTTATTAAGATCCTTCCGGTGGAGATCCAACACATATTGTACTGTCGGCTTTACCAGAAGGTCTTCCAACGACAAAACTACAAACTATGAATACAATTAATTTTCTCATCGAACAAATTCATATGTATTCTCATCAAGTTTCAATATTAACACTTGGACTATTGACAAATATTGTTTTAGCAATAAGGTTAAATTCAACATGTGCAAGAAATGTTAAAGAAATCGTAATACAAGATGGTTTCTTAGATAGAAATCTTGCTCAAGTACATATTAACACTAATGTTTCTCTTCATAATCAACTCGATTAATAACCATTGTCAATAAATCCATATAATTTCTTTACATTCAGATTACTGGTTCGTTACTTCAAGCCGATTTAAATTCTGATTTCAATATTCTCTTTGATCCTGAAGCTGCATCAATTGTTCTTACTGCTGATTTTCCTTCCTTTGTTCTTGTTGGTCGAGCTGCAATGATGGCTACTGTTAATCCATCCTATATTGATAGTATTACTACTAAAATTAATCCATACACAAAACTCATTGCTAAGTACTATCCAAGAAATTTACCAATGTGGAACGAAGCAACAGCTGCCATTCTTACTCATTCTAATCTTATAATTGATACTGTTTATGCACTTGCCGATGCTGATATTGCCTATAATGGCCCATTTTATGGAACTATTCATATTTGACAAAAAATACTTGCTTCATCTTATGTACGAAATGCTCGTTTTATACAAAAAATGGATACAGCTCGATTTTTTAATTTATTTCGATGAGCTATTCGAAGAAATTATTAGACAAAAATTTTAATCTTTCTATTTAAGCAAACACCGATTAACCTAGCTGCAATACAAGTTTATATATATATATATATGTCGTTTAATATGATTCAATCTAATGAACTAATATAATAAAAAATAATCAAATAGGATCATTCTCTTTTAGAAATGTAAGCCAGTGCATTGATCAGTGACTACGACTAAAATTTTTTGATGAATTTTTAAAAAATTTTTGAAATGAAAAAGACAGAAAACAGTAATAGGGAACTTATTGACAAGAAATCAGTCGGGAATATCTGCAAAAACTGATTTAGAATGTCAGAAATTTTTAAAAACCAAATAATTATTTTTGTGTCGTGAATCAATGACTTGAGCATTGGCAACAAGAATTCAGTCGATTGACTTATGTCTCTAGTCCTATCTTTTCTTTTGTTTTCTATCTTCTATCATATCGAATATTGCAAGTAAAATAAGTCTTTCAATATTTAAAATATATCTGTTTAGACTTTATTTTGTAAAAATTGGTCTTTTAATTCTCTACAGAACGATGTATTTTTTATCAATTTAAAATAACTTCTCTGTCAAATTTTTTATGATTTCATATTTTAGTTCTTGAATAAGAATATCACTCGATGCTACTTTTTTTTCATATAGTACAATAACCAAAATCATCTCAAATTGAACAAATTCAAGTATGAATTATTCAGCAGTCAATATTTCTTGTTGATAAAAAAAAAGAAAATGAAAAATTATTCTAAAATCATTATTGTGTTAATTGAGTGATACATTGTTTTACATTCTTCTGATGAAATCTTTGGAATAAATTGAACATTTGAATAATTCACATTTAAATTCATTTGATCGTTTAATTTTAGATAATTTTAGTTATTGTAATGAATAAGAAAAAAGTAGCATTGAAAAACGCACTTAATGAAGAACTAAAATATGAAATTATAAAAAATGTGACAGAAAGTTCTTGGTCAAAAATTTTACCTTGAATTGTTTGTTTAAAACTTGTATACATATTATTCAGATTCATAAAAAAAACATTGTTTTATGTAGAGAATTAAAAGGCGAGCTTTTTTGAAAAAAAAATATAAGCAAACGAATATTAAAAGAAATATAATTTAAATATTTAGACGCACATTTTCTCTGAGGTACTGGATAAGTGTATTTAAACAAATAATGTTCACTTCTATTCAGAACTTTTGCAAATCAAATATTTTTATAAGAACTTGTCATATGACATACTTTTATTCATCAATTTACATTTCAATAAATGCAGATAAGTTCAAATGAATTTTACTTTAAATTATATAAGAAATGTTCTTATTTTATTATACTTATATATATATATATATATATATCTTATTACCTTTTATTAAAAAATACTCTTCGTAGAAGAAAAGTATAACTTGAATTTCGGTTAATTTAAATAAAAAAAACTAATAAGAAAAAATTTGTTTTTGATTATTATATTTTTTTTTTCTTTAAATAAAAAAACCATGTGAACAGATTTTCTGTTTATAATACTGTTTCTGTCTTTTGCTTATGTTTTCATTGTTGTTTTAGTAACCTTATTTTCTTATTCTTTCTTTTTCTCTTTTTGGTTAGTTGTCTTCAAAGAACAGCATATGTAAAAAAAGTAAAATTGCTACCGAAAGAAAAGAAAAAAAAAAAAAGAAATTCAATTCACATTCTCATCATCATCTTTTTTTTCTTTTGTTTTGTAGTCGATAGACGATTGAATGTGTGTTTGTGTGTGCACACAAACATACCTTATTTATTCATGAAGTATTTTTTGCACTGAAAAAAATTTGGACATTAAGTTCCAAGGTAATTTATATAACTAAATATTAATGATTTTAAAATATAACTATTTTATTATTATAATTAAATAATCGAGTATATTTATTATTTATATATCAAAAAAAAATAGAAGAAAAAATAATAATACAATCAAAAAAAAAAAATTACAATTAATTTTTTAATAATTATAAAAATGTTGGATAAGAATAAAAAAAAAAGTTCGAGTTTTTAAGATTTTTTTCTCTGAAGATAATATACAATATTTTTTTTTTAAATAAAAATTATAAAATATGATTTAAGCTCTGCCCCCTCCCCACCTCTTAAGTAAAAAGTCAATTTTCGTCAGAACAATCGAAATTAAAATAGATGTATGCAAGGATAGGCCGAGGCCTGATCTTTCATCAATGACATGATTTTTTTTTATTCAACACTTTCTGTTTTGATGACTTCTATCATCATCTACTTGAAACATATGTTGCTTTTAGAAGAAGCAAGAAATCATTTTCGTTTTTTCTCTAATAAGACTTTTTTTGATCACGCATCGTAGAATTTTCGAAGGCACTTGATTGTACCCTGCACACTTTGAAAGAGCATATCAAAATACAGAACATGATAGAATACCTTTTTCTTTTTAATTAAGATTTGTTACTATTATAATTAGAGTACCATTTTTATTGTGATAGGTTTCCGAGACATTGTACATTTTACCATTTAAAAAATAAGAATTTACAAAAAAGAAGCGTCTTTGTCATGTTTTACAACTATAGCTACACTATATTCGGAAAATTTCATACAATTTGAATGTATCCACCCCAAGATTGCTTTTTGAGAAATGAGAGCCTTAAGATATAATAACAATTCTATTACTAATTTTCTAAACTAACATAATTTGAAATAGATAGTTTCTACAATAAAAATAACATCATCTATTTTACTTGCTTTTTAGATATACAAAATATGACAATGTCGAGTAATACAAGTACTACTCCACGTTTGACAATGACAAATGGTTCAATATCCCAATCAAATCCTCCAAATACAACAACAACAGCTACTATACCAATAACTCGTTCAACAATTGATGATTTTCGTGAAATTGTTCGTGAACAATCATTTATTATTCCAAATAATACAGATCATGATTCAATTGATGTACCTGTAAAAAAATATCCACCATTACCTGATATAACTGTACCGAGTAATTCGACAACGAATAATACATTTTTTCGTACAGAAACAATTCTCACACCACCAAAACAAACTGAATCAAAAAAACAAGTTTTTAATCATTTTGCTCCAACAACACAACGAGTACATTTACCAGCACTTAATAAACGTCATATGTTACCAACAATATCAAATGTTATGGATCTTGATGAAGATTTACCACAATGTACAACAAATGTAGCAAATCGAGCAGCAACATATACATCACCTGGTGATCGTATTATATCACCAATAAAACGTCCATCGGCTCCATCACCACCAACAAGTGCACAAATCAAACGACCAGGACAAAATGCATTTGATGATGATGATGAAGATGAACACGATGAAGAACATTATTCGGGTTTAGAAGATGATGAAAGTCAATTTTTTGACGAAGAATTTTATCGTTATCATCAACCTATGATAATAAATCATCGTCGTATTAATCATTATAATCCTAATAATCGTCATTCACAAATAATGGGAAGAAATCCAACAATAATTATTAATGATGAATATGATGAATCAGCTCATCCATTGGATTCAAATAATTTTGAACCGTGAATTTTTATTTTTCTTTGTATTCTTGTTATCTTACGAATTTAAATAAAACAAAAATACGCTTGCCATTCGGTAGAAAAGAGTTGGATAGCAAACCGATATAAGACTTCGTTTCATTTTGTTAGAAATAAGAATTGTTTTGATAATTATGTAGTGATTATATCTGTTATCATTTTTTTTTCTCATTGAAAAAACAGATGAAAGAGACAACTTTATAAAAATGATTTGTGATGAAATATAATAATTATTTTTTTCATTTTTGATATAACCTAAAAAGTCTTCGAGAACACTATCTAGCTTTCAAGATGGTCTTATTCAGCTCCGCTAAAAAGTCTTTCGTACCAAATGATGCTATCTACCTTCTTGCTAAATCCTAGATAAGATACAAATAAATCTGTGTCTACTAAAGAATGACATATAGCAGAACTGATTAAGAATTTCGCGTTGTAAAAATCCATAAATATTACTATTAACAAAAACATTTATACAATCGATACTTCTAGACATGAGTGAAAACGGAGTCAAGGACATCTTGTTCATACCTAGTTACAATACGTGAGTTGTAACAATATGACATTCTATGTAAGTTTCACATGACCCTAAAAGGTATCGTTTTCAATGAATAAATTTTTGTCTTGATCCTGATTCCGGTCAAAAACAAAAAGAAACTCATCTTGTCTATGTCTTAATACTTGTGATATTAAAAAAAATTTTACTTCAGACAATTTCTGCTATTTGCTTCTTGAAGATTTCTTATCCAATTATGAAAATGTACTCAAAATACGTCTATCATGGTGGTAAATAGAGAACAGTTTCAATTCCAATTAATACATTCGACATGATGAGATCCACCAGTGGCACACTATCGTTAAAAACCTTGCGTCGCATCTTCCACCAAAAACAAAAAATGCAGTTAAATATTTCTAGCTACCGCTGGCAAATAGAGGGAAAAAATTTTGACAAATTCACTCGTCATCGAAGCCTGAAACTTTTATAGACACCAACAACAACACAGAAGAAAAGTTAGCATAAATCTAACCATCATCGATCAATCCATCTGCTTACTTATTTAAAAATAATAAACAAGTAACAAAGATCCATCGATTTTAGCTGTAACGTATAAAAGATTATTATTTAACATCAATATCTTATTTCGCACAAGTACTTCAAATACAAACAATCATATCTTTCATCAAATAATATATTTGATTCGACTGATTTATAGATGAAATACTATGACATTCAATGAAAACTTTGTTTAATTACTCCGAATTATGTATCAAATAAGCATAAAAAACAAAGATTATTCTATTGAGAATTTTTGCATACTCCTGTTGCATGTTTATTAATCATTGTTTTTTTCTTTCGTATACAATTCTTCATCATAGTTTTCTCATACACACACATTGAAAAACAAAGAAGAATAAAATCTTTAAGATCAAACTTAATAAAAGAAAAAAAAAGACAAATGCCTAGAAATAAATTAACTAACCAGACGGATAACGAGTTCTTTTTCTTTTCGGTTGATCTAACTTAGAGTGTGTATTTAATTAACTTTTTGAATGTTTGGACCTTTGTCACTATCTGTAATATAAAACAATGACTATTTTTCTATATTTAAATATATATATAGACTTCAAATAGACTGGCTTTCATAAAAAGATTTACAAGTTTGTGAACACTGTCTCCAAAGAAACTTTGTTGAAATCTTATGAATTTGTCCATCGAACTTTGTTTTGATGAAACTTATGCATGCACACAGTTCCAGATCAAAATTCAATAACTTAGTGTTAGTGTGCATGTGGATATGGGTGTCAGTATGCGATGTGTAGGTCAACAGAATACCCACATTCACAACCACACCTCACACTTTCGAGTGTGTGATACGGTCTGTGGGTGATTAGAAAAGCCATTCTTTCCCGTTTTTCGCGATACAAGAAGAAAAAGTTCGTTCTAATCACTTCGATAAAAGTATATGTTAAGAATTACTCATTTTTCCTTTTTATACATTTCAAAAAGCAAAAATTTATGCGTTCTTTTGCAAATACCGAAAATTAACTTAGGAACTGTGTATAATATACAGAAATAAAAATAACCACTTCCTTTATAAGTACTTTTTCACGCATTAACTTTGTGTACAAAGAGATTTATATATTTGTTTTTTTTTCATATAAAGAATAAAAAAGAAGGAAAGGAAATAACAGGAATTAGTGAATCATTATTTTAAATCGAAAACAATAGATTTCACGAATCTTGGCCTACCACAGGAGCCAGTCTACAATAGAGAGCCCGAAACTCTTTGCAGTTTTTCTAGAAACAATATCAAAAACATCATATTAGTTTCGTTAAGTCTAACACTTGCTTTGGTTCTCTTATCTGTCTGTGTTACGCTCTTCATTACATCAACATGGTCGCAGTGGTTTAATGCTGCCGTTCGATTCAGTCGCATTACAAGTTCGACCATCAGAGGACCAAATGGCACTTCAGGTAACTTATTACCATTTTACATGCTTTTTAATAGCAAGTATAAAAACTTGGTTTTTATTATATTTTTGTGGCACAGCTAAAGACAATCCATTTGCTGATGACGAGAACTCGACTACCGGACGTAGCTGTGATTCTTCCCGAATGCCACTATACAATCAAAATGTAGAGATTATTGTTTTCAATGAGTATCAATCATTTCAAGCGGAAGCTGTCTACAGCCTGTCAATTGAATATCCTGGAATAGACCTTTTTCTTGATAGACGACAAAAAAAACTCTATGTTACTGCTCGGACTCATGCTTCCCTATTTTCTCCGTGTTCAATTCGGATAAAAATGATGGTAAATTAATTCTTGGACGACATGTCAGTCGACTGCCGCCACTAGATAATTTTCGTTCTATATTTGTTGATAGAAACGAAAACTTGTATGTTCTTGTCGTAAAATATCCTAATGGCCCCTATAGTGTTTGGTACTGACTGAATAACTCGTCGAATGGAAGTAAACTGCTTGACGTTCAGAGCTATACTCATATGATTTACGTGGATCGAAATCTGGACATTTACATTCCCGAAACAAGTAATCATCGAGTCGTCCAGTGGCTAAAACAAAGTGATTATAAAAACTTTACTGTCAGAGCCGGTGACGGTGTGGAGGGATAGAGTGACTTCCATCTTTATTTCCCTTTCGGAATTTATCTTAACGAAGATAATTGTGATCTCTATGTGGCTGATGCGCTTAATGGCCGTGTACAACAATGGACATTAGGTGCCTCGAAAGGAAGCACAATTGTGTCAAACTTAAAGACGCCAGTCTACATACATCCCGCTTGTAGTGGCAATTTCCTTGTACTTGGTTACCAATACATCAATTTAAACCTCTACAAGTCAGTGCTGACAACAGGCCTGAGTGGAGCTGAGCTTTTAAAAGATGTGCAAGTTGGAGCGGCAGCGTATGACGAAAGAAACGGAGATCTTTACATTTTTGATATAGAGCTGAATAAAATCGTGAAATATTCAACAGATCAGGAAATTATTTTATGGTCCAGTAAGTTCTGGTTTGTTGTTAGAGATGTGAGACATATCACTGTGAAGGTTCTTTTTCGAGATAAATGATCACCTATAAATTTTTGACTAGTCTAAACATTAGGGCTAGAGATGCGCCATTAAAACCATTTTATAAAGTCAGTCTTTACCAAAATAACCGACCCCGAACTACCACATACTATTAGAACTTTGGCAACACGTTAAATGTATTTAGTAAAATTGAGTCCAAGAAACGTATTATTTGACAGGGTTTGGTCGTTCCTGACCGAGTACTTGGTAAAATTTGACTTTTTTTAGGCATAAACTGGAACATTTGCAAAAGAAATCTCCAACTAATCGGATAGGTATAGTTTAATCGAACCTAGTATAGCTTTATGTAAAGAAGAAAATTTCAAAAAAATGATTTTATAGCAGTGGACAAATATGGCTAAAAGACAAGACTAAAAGATCTATAAGTTATTTCTATGCAAAAAGTAATGGAGTTTCAAAAGAGATAAGTAGCTCTCTTATCCCTAAAATCATACAGAAAATTTCATAAAAAGGCGAGACGAAGCATTTGTTTACTAGGACACCTATGCTTGAAATTTCTGAAATTTCCTTTTCCGAAGTCTGAACACTGTTGGTTTTTACCATCATTTTTCACAAAAACGCCAGAGTATATTGAATAAAGTTTCATTTTGCTCAAAACTAAGCACGCTATCGAATGTTTCGAGCTTTCCAAAACCCTGGAAGCCTCTAGAAAATCTCAATTATCCACTAGCGTTCAGAATTGATATAGAAAGATAGGCTCGACTCTTTCTTTCATTTGACGACGCAAGAATAAGGGTTCTATGATACATACTATAAACTTGACCAAGTTCAACACTGCTGGCTTTAAGTTTTTCGCTGCAAAAATATTTTTTTTGCAGCCGTGAGAAAGCGACCGGCGGTATTTTAGTTGAAACCAACGTCCAAAATCATATGAGCGCGCTGTGCCTGTCGATTAATGCATTCAATAACTTTGTACAATGTAGTGGAGTATATTTGAATTAATTCATATATATGACTGTGCCTATGAACTAGCTAGGCTCGTCTTTTCTTACATCTTCGAGTCAATTTCAGGTATGAATTATACGACAACTGCTTCAGAAAACTGCAAAGTTCAGCCTCAATTCATCTAGAGTGAATTAAGTGCTGAAGTGATTCTCGGCAACGAAAAAGTTGGCTGTGGTTTCGATGACAACTTGCTGTTCGTACCCATTGATATTTTCATCACTTCGGACAATGACTTGTATGTTATTGACTCCGGGAACAAAAGAATTTAAAGGTATGAAATTGAAGAGAAGCGTGTGGAAAGTGTTATCTCTGATCATCTTAATAGGCCAAAGAGTGTTAACATATCTCAGACGAAAGATATCTATGTACTAGATAGCATTAATAAGTTGAACTACGTTGTGAAACGTTCTTCGCAACAGAGATCTAATGGTGCTATGAAAGTGATGGTATTAATATCAGATATACTCGACTGTTACGATTTTTTTGTTAATACAAACTTCCGAGGGAACCTCTTCAAGTGTTAATCGCCGATCGAGCTTATATTTTCTCCATAAGTAAGACTCGATAAGACTGGTAGAAGTCCGGAAGGATTCGTCCCCATACACTGTCCTTCCGGAGTTACGACCGTTTTACTGATTTTCCGACCTCTGGGAATGGTATTTATAGAGAAGCCCAACAATGGAATTTTGACCTGTAGTTTTATCCATAAACATGTCTCATGGTCACTAGAATGTTCTAAAAGTTTCAACTAAAGTGAACGTTTCTTCCTCAAGATATTCAATTTTCAAGGAATGATCATATTTCAAAGACAAAGGTTAAAAAATCTAGCCTCTTAGAAATTGAATAGCTTGAGAAAGAAACGCTCATTTTAGCTGAAACTTTTAGAACATTCTAGTGACCACGAGACATGTTTATGGACAAAATTTCATGTCAAAAGTCCATTGTTCGGCTTCTCTATAAATACCATTACTAGCGGTCGAAAAATCAGTAAAACGATCGTAACTCCGGAAGGACAGCGTAAGGGGACAAATCCTTCCAGGCTTCTGTTGGTCTCATCGAATCTTACTTATGGGCAAAATATGAACTCGATAGGCGATTAACACTTGGAGAGATTTTCTCGTCAACATCTACGTATCTAACCAACTTCAAATTCATACATGGTGTGCACCAAATTATCTTTACAGCATACAGATCGCTTACACACTCAGCATTGAAGTTCCAATTTACGTAGATGGTCAATTTAACCTTTATGAGTATGAGAGAGAACAGCGTATTATAAATTAGTGGCCTTTACCTGGTTCCACATCCCCTTTTGGTTGAAAGTAATGTATCAACATTCAGCGTTCAGTTGGTAGTTGGTTTCACTCTGGATTGTAGTCAGAATATTTACTGTACTCATCGAGCTCAATATTCAAGAACAGAACTAAACAACATTTATCAGATAGATGTGACACGAAACTCTACAAACACCATTCTGAAAGCAAACACATCTTACGTTTCAGCTATAGTATTCGATAGTTATGGAAATCTCTATTTTTCAGACAGATTTTCACATCAAGTGAAAAACTTCCAATTCTCAGTTAACATCTTCTGATTTAAACTCATATTTATGACGAGTTTACGTTCATATTAACCTCAATATTTGTTTCTACACATACTCTAAGGATAAGCTTTTGTGAAAAATAAACTGCACCAATTTGATAATTCACCGTCCACATCGCTTTGTCTTTTTCCTATGGCTACAAGAAGACGATAAAAAAAATACTTTGATCTCTTTCATATCTCTATTTGCGTCAAAAAAGTTTGAAAGATGTACTACATCCTATAGTTTGCTACGATTTTTTGCCTGAGAGGTTGTCCAAAATGCGAAACAAGTTATTAAGTAGCTCAATTTCGACCTTACAGTCTTGAAAAGCATCTAACGCGCTCATTTTTCGTCCAAATATTTCAAAACTTTTTAAGAATTAGACCTTTTTCATATATACTGCGACTACTTAACAGAAACTATAGATCAGTATTTCGCATGCTACATGCATAGTTCGTACGGCTAGGGTGCGGGTTCAGGTAGGTGAGAGAACAGAATGCTGACATTCATAACCACACTTATAATCATACTCATACCCACATCCACATCCCATATCCTGAAAGTCTTACAAACTTTATACTACAATACGTAATATTGACCTATAGTTTTACCAGCGGAAAAAATTTTAATCAAAGAAATTGAGTAGTAGAACATTGAACGAGGCAGCTACTGAGGATATTTAATTGACAGAAATAATAGAAAATTAGATTCCAATGTTGAAATCAATTTAGTACACCAATTCCAAAATATCAAGATTTTCAGCTGAAAAAGCAAAACATCTATTTTTTATCCTTCTCACAGTTAACAGATCTAACTATTTTTTATTTTAGGATGTAAAATTTTTAAGATGTCTCTATTGCTATGGTAGGATATTTGTGAATGTGGCTATTGGTGTTCCTTTCTCGAATGCTAACACCTACATCCACACCCTGAAATCAAGATGACTCATGATTTACTTCGTCTAATTTACAAAGGAAAATGACGGCATGCACTTCATACTGCATAGTCAAACAGATTTTGTTTTCGAGAAAACACAGTCAAGAGCTATTTCAGTCGTTGCGTAATTTAAATAACATTGAGCATTTAAATACATTGTTAATGTGAATTTCATCGTTCCTTTTTAGCAACCTAATAACATAGATGGGTATGGCCAACTAACACTGCTACCGGAGTGAAATTCCGTAACGTTTTTCGCTTATTTTGTTTTCTCGATAAATATCAGGCAGTAGCACGTGAAGAGTTGCGAGACGTCTTAAATTAAAGAGAAATGTCTTGTACATATTTTAAGATATTTTTCGCTTTTGGAACATTTGTCGTTTCCAAGATGTAACAAAAGAATTGAACACCACTTTTGAAAAAGTAATAATTTTCAGAATTGAAAAGTAGTTATCAGTTTTTTAATTATATCTTGGAAACGACAAACGTTCCAAAAGCGAAAAATATCTTAGAATATGTACAAGACTTTTCTCTTTTATTTAAGACGTCTCGCAACTCTTTACATGCTACTGCTTGATATTTATCGAGGAAACAAAATAAGCGAAAAACGTTACGGAATTTCACTCCGGTAGCAGAGTTAGCTGGCCATACCCAGATGTGGTCACTAAACTGCTAATATAATTTCAGTTTGATATGCGTGTTATATTATTGATTCAAATGCAACGTGATTTCCTTTGATCTATTCGCCAAGCAAAATGCTGTCTACTATATTGGAGAAAGTGTTTCAATGTGCAAACGATCGATTGGTAAGATAAAAAGAAAAAAAGAAATTTACGAAGCGTGAAAGCAAGTAAAATGAAAGACAAAAGCGCTCGTATTCATCACCTTCATCATATAATATAACTGGTACAGCGAGAAGCTCCATACCACTGAATATTGGCATGGGTTGAATAATGTTCACGTTTGGTTGTTTCATTTGCACAATTATTTTAGATTAATAAGTAAATATTATGCTATTTGCTCACTAATCATGTCGGATAATAAATCTATTGTATTATTATTGTTTTATCATATGAAATATGTTGTTTATCGGTAGAGAGCACTCTAGCAGTATTCATTGTTATTTCTTATTTCTTTATCATTCTTGCTGTGTATATGTACGCGTGCCTTCATTCTCTAGTGTGCGTCATCTACCTTTGTACATACAAGTCAATCTTTTTTCCTTTCTTTTCTTTTTCTTTTTTCTTCTATCTCCTCTTTTCTCCTTTCCTCTTCGTCCTTGAGAATTTCAATAAATTCTCAACTTTCCTCCTGTTCTAAATTAAAGTGCATTTAAAAGAAGAAGCCTGACGTCATATTCATTGTTAATTAGTGTAGCACAAGCCAGAACAACAATATTTACTATCTCGCGTCTGTCTTTTCTTCTGCTATTGTGCTTCTCTCTTTCGTTCCTTTCTTTCTCTGTCTCTTGTGTGTTGGAGATGGATGAATAGCTGAGAAATTAAAAGGAATAAACAATATTGCTGAAAGATCGGTCGAACAGGAAAAGGCCAAGATCCACAGATTTTATTAAATCTTGTTAAAGATTAGGGCCTCTGTAACACTTATTCTAACCAAAAAATGTATCTGTGGAAGTCTTATGTGATATCAGTAGTAATACTGTTACAAAAGCACAGATGCCTTTAACTAAGGATGCACTGATACCGGTCCGGTTTTAGAATCAGAACCGATTGGAATCGGAACCGGAACTAGGCAGAACCGGTCAAAACCGGCACCGGTGCATCCATATCTTTGACTCTGATAGATTCAATAAACGGATGTTTAAAAACGTGCTTTTCTTATATATATTCAGTTGTCTCAAACCTGAAAGTTGAATTCAATTATTAAAGAACTTTTGAGATGTTCTACTATTGAACTAATGTGTTTCCGTGACATCCCGATGTGAATACATTTATGTTTTCATCCTACTTATTTGTTGAATAGTTAAAAAGTTGAACAGTTTAGTTCAACGTTCAGGTTTCAGGTATATGTACTTTGAAGAAAAAAACCAGTATTTTTCAGCTAAAATGGTATTTCGATTTAGAGAAACGGATTTGTACAAGAAAAACTGCCTAACTGTAATTCTATGAGAGAAGATCTTGTTCATAGTTGAGCTTTACTTTGAATCAATCACTCAGACTAGAATATTTCAAAATTCTTCTGCAAAAAGTCATTTTTTGTATGCCTCTCGTTGTATGTTGTCATATAACTGATAATTGGCAATACTATCTCAGAAGTCATAGTCGACCAACAAATTAAGCATCAACGGAAGAACTTTCAAACAGAATCCAACTAATCAAATATATATACTTATATTGCTAACAATTATGTGTTAAAATATTGTTAGGTGCTGTCATCTGTTATAGAACATTTCTTTTGTTCTATCCTTGTGGTGACGTCATCGTACATATCTATTCCATCTATATCTTCTTTTGATTTGTTGTCATGCGTGAATGGATATATGTTTTCGTTTCC
>CAJNOP010000210.1:0-71009 GCA_905250075.1 Rotaria sp. Silwood1
AACAAAACATAAAGAAAAAAAAGTTACATAGTTTATACAAAAAAAAAGAAAAGAAAAGAAAAGAAAGAAAAACCAAAACTATTTCTCATACACCTGAACAATACTTGAAATATAAAACATAAGACATTATTAAAAATTAAACATGTTCAATTTTCACCGTCGTTATTTCTTCTTTTTCTAAATCAGATTTATTATTATTATTATTATTATTATTTCCTATCGGATTTCCTATTGTTGTTGCTTCTATTATAGTTGGTGATGATACACTAAGATATGGTGTATCTTCTGTTGTATCACTGTTTATTCGTGTAATATGATTAAGTGAAGTAGCTGTTTGAGGATTTAAAGAAATATTAAAATCAAGTTTCGAAAACGAACTTCGATGTAATTGTGGATTATCATTGAGTTTTCGTTTTAAATCAGGTCCACATAATTTTTGATGTAAATCCCAATCACGATGTTGACAATATTGACCACAATAACGAGCTATATTACAAGCAGAACATGTTTCAATAGCTCGACGACCACAATGCCAGCATTGCTAAAATATAAACAGAAATTATTTTTTTTTCTTTTCAAAATTTTACTTCTGGTCCATCTTCTTGTCGATTAAGTAATGCATATGCTTCTTCAAATGTTTGTACTTTTAATTCTTGATTTAATCGTTGATATTGTTCACGTTCACGAAGTAATATTTCATTAGATTTTTGTTCTGTTTGTGAAACAGCTTTTTGTAAATCAATTATTGATTGACGTTTTATTTCAAGTACAGCTTCTTCTAAAAGACAGAACAAACAAAATAAAATATATTTTAAACGTTGTTCAAGAACAGTACATCATTTTTTGATCATTTAATATATTAAACAAACAATTGTAATTTGGTTACTTTAAAGAAGATCGGCAGATCATATTAGTCGGTTTTATTCTCCTTTTTCATCAAAATTGGTTATATAGAATCATAGGTGATAGAACGTTTTGATTCTAGAGTAAGCAAAACATTTTCTTTTTTTTTAATAAGAGCTGCATCTGGAAGTTAAAAATGAGAGAAGACAAGTTTTTGAGTACCTTTTAGATGAAATACAATGAGTGTTTGATGAAGATCAGAAGAATATGTAACTGTCGAACAAAGTCGGATTCATTGTAGACTTCTTTACTGATAATGAAAGGTCCTCTCTTCAATTCATTGACTTGTATTAAGCTCAATATTTCGTGAAAAATGTTTCCTTAGTCTGTTTGATTGAGAATATGTTATTATTTTTTTGTTTAAAAAATATGATGTGCTGCTTTAATCTATTCATATAATGGAAGGAAAAAAATCTATACTTATTGAATATGGATTCGTACTAGATAAAATGTGAACCAAGCTTGTAGCAACGCTTCAGTTGTCGAAAGAAAATACAAATTAAACAATAACGGACTCGTGGAAACTTACAAATGATAGTCTTTTAAGTCGTTGAAGTACTTACGAAGGTATTTTGCTCTTTCGATTCAACAAGTAATTCGACTTTTCTCTCGTTCTGTAGAAAAATCATGATTTTTTTTTTATAAAGTTTGATCAAACTCTCAAAGAAATCGCTCTTATAAAAACTTAGCCCTTTGCAGATGGAAATATTTTTAGAAGAAATAAAAGTTTTCGGAAACTCTGAGACAATGAACAGAATCAGAATGTACTAAACGCGAGAGAACTCGAATGAAAATAAGACGATGAATGATAGTTTCAGGATACATTTGAAGCAATGGATTCATGTTATCGGATCATCATAAGAGAGTAGAGACGAATGGTGGCCTTCAAAGAGTTAAATAAATTTCTATTAACCTGCTTTTCGTCGAACTTCAGCAATACGATCTTCTGTTTGTGTTAATATATCAGCATGTCTACGTCGCCATTCAAGATCATTTGTTTCAGCGAGACGATGAAGATGAGTATCTTTTTGTTGTAACATAAATAAAACTCGTTTTGCTTTGGTAACCATTTCAAGGATACAATTCAGCATCTAAATTTTAAGTAAATAATTTTTTTTTGTTTTTTTTTCTTAAATAGAATCAACCTACATTTTCTGCATTTCTCCAATCATCATCCGTATTTTTACTACTATTATCTTGTGTATCAGATCCATATTCACGAAGATCTTCAATAAAAACAAAAAAGAAAAAAATTTTAATTCGATTGAAATATAATCTTATATTTACATGTAGTAAATGCTCGTTCTTTCTCTCGAGTATCACGTCTTGTTGATGTTGATGATACTATATTATTAGTTATAGTTGAAGAAACTAATGAACGATGATGATGATGATTATTATTATTATTATTTAAACTAGCTGATGAACGTTTTGTTGTACGAGATCGTTCATCAAGTTCATGTGTACTAAAATATATCACAAAAAAAACAATAAAGTAAAATTTAACTGAACATAAGAAGTATATGATAGTTCATACTCATCAGTTAATTTTCTTTTTGTACTATCATGAATTTGTTCTTTCGAATTCGAAATCGATGGACTAGTACTTCGTTCAATTATATCACGAGGTAGTAAAATAAATTCTTCATGTTGAGCAAGATATTGACTTGTTGTTTGTTTAGATTGACGTGCCAATTGTAAAAGATCTTTTTGTAAAAGAGGTAATGTTGACTAAAATTTAAAAAACAAAAAAGCTTTAAAAAGAGAACAGAAAATTCATAGGTTTATGAAACATTAACTAATTCAGTATCAACATTTAGAGGGAGATACTAGGGACGATTACTCGTTTCTTCTGAAATCTTTTTCGATTGTTCTTAGAAGAAAACATCCAAAAAGGAACTGATATAAACTCTTATTAGAATCCGCTCTGTCACTAACTACGATTGAAAAGTGAGCAGGGCCGTTTTAATGAAATTTTTACTAGGAGCAATGCTTTTTCGAAAAATCGCAAATAAAGAGTTTCGAGCTGAAATCACATCCATAAATACATCTGATAGTCCTAAAAGTTTCAACAAAAATTAACATGTCTTTACCGGAATATCAAATATCTAAAAAGACAACGGTCTACTATAGGAGGATACAATAATCGATTCTACTCAGAGGTGTAAAATCTGCCACAAAAATGAAAAACTTTCCCAAACGACAAAAGTGTTTCGGAAAATTTCCTCGCCTAAAAAGAGGAGAAAAGAGTGTCTTTGTTTGATGATGCATATTTATAAAAACAGAACATCAAAAACGAGCTGTCGAGGAGGTGTCAAAAACGATCGCCACGTAAATAAAATCAAAATCAATGCTATCATAATCAATTATTATGCCAAGAACACTTAATAAAGTGATGTTATGAACATAGAGGCAGCTACAACAAATTTTTAATCATCGAAATCGATTAGAATCCCTTCCACAATAGAAGACTATTACTTTCTATTCGAGTTTTTTAGATCATCCTTCTCAAAGCTGTCTTCTAATACGAATATAGTTTTTGAGATGTTCTTTGAGAATCAATTTATTTAAGCAACGTGTTTTATATTTAAAGAGGTGAATTTTGGTGAAACTTTTGGCAACCTCTTCATTTCCAGGTAAAGTATTACTAAAAAGTTTGAAAGTTTCCAGTTTTAACATAAATCAATAACAGAAATACTATGATCTGTTAATCCGTCTGGATTATTTTCTAAGCAGTAGTCTTCTATTGCGAGAAAAAGTCTTCATAAAGAATCATGTGCAAATAACTTATTATAGTTAATAAATCAGATAGATTGCAATATATTATTCACAAATATAATCTATTATATTCAATTTCGATGACTAAAGACCACTATAAATTGTTGCATATTCATGTAATTATTTTATTATATCCCGCCGTAAAATAATCTACTACTATCAAAGTTGATGCTATTTTACCTTTACATAGATACTTGTTGATAATTTAAACCAGAATCGGTAACGTTTAAAAAGAGTAAATGACAAGAAACAGTGCTGGAAGGAAAATGAGGTAGGCAAAGGAAAAAAGAATGCAGAGACGAATAATGTGCGTGCAAATGAGTCAAAGACAGAACAAATAAACTAGATAAATCGTTTATTGAGTTTATGATTTCTCCGTAGAGGAAGATATTCTTCGAAAATTTTTTCGATCTCGACATTTTCATGAATTTTCCCTGAGTCAAAAAATTTCCCGAAACGCGCATTTCCGCATACAGATAGATTCTGTACCTCTGATTCTATTTGGCAATTAAATATCTTGAGAAAGACATGTTTATGTTCATTGAAACTGCCAGAACTATTTAATGACTATCAAATTTACCTATGGACACAATATCAGCACGAAATTCTTTATTTTGGATTTTTTCGCAAAGACCTAAATGCGAACGACAGTTGTATATGTTCCTTTATCAGACAATTAGAGCCTGTCAGGTTCAAAACTTCTGGACCTGGACGTGATCGAGTTCAAGGTCAACTCGCTGAGCGCTATATATTTAGTTTTATAAGACTTCAACAGAGTTATTGATTATTATTGATTTCCAGCTCAGATTTTCAAGAGATATTTAACAAACAAGGTCGAATATAGCACATTTGGCAATCGCAAAATTCTCTTTAGGCCTTAATGTTATAGATTAAATTTCTTTTCTATTTGAAAGAGTATGTCATATTACAATGGCTGCCAGAGCGCTTTTGTGAAACTCACGTATATTTTCGAAGAAAATAGTTTCAAGTTCAAGGTTTCGCGGCTTCCCACCCCTTACAGACAGGTCCCCATTACAAACCTTAGCGACTAGGTTTAAAATAATGGATATACATATATATATATAACAGCTTCATTCTCCATATAATTCAATGCTTCTTATACTAAAAAATGTAAAATTAAAGAAAAAAGCAGTGTTAAAAATGAAAAACACTGAGCGAATAGTAACAAAGAAGACGAAAAATAAGGGCGTTTGTCAGAAAATTAAAAAATTCGTGATTTTATACTATTCATATTGCGGATTAGTATAATGAAGCTGTAGGATATACCTGAGTTCCACATTTCAGTCCCGAAGGGGCTGCGCTAACAAGCTTTTTTTCAAAAATTCTTAGTTTTTATGCATAGAACAAAAGTCGTCTATTTATAGAAGTGTTTTTTAAGATAATGATAAAAACAATTCAATTCCTGTAAAAAAACACTTTCGGTTCACATATTCTCACAAACAGGAAAAAAACCGATTATAATGAAGTTCTTTCGAAAATTTTGGGATACACGATCGAAAAAATATAAGCTGCATTCATCTCAATTTTGATTCTTTTAATGAAAATTTTCATCATCAAACATAGTTTAGGTTAAAAAGTTTAAATACTTGAGCCAAAACATTTGAATACATCTGGTGCCATTGCATTCTCAAACAAAGACAACTAACTTCTATAGAAAATATCGATATTATTCTGTATTGAATTGAATGCATCTATTATTTTAGTACTTGTTATGCTTATCTCAGTAAACAGCTGTATAGAACATTAAAAAAAAACATCAATGTTTTTTCGATCCTATTATCAATTATCAACATTAATATTACCTTTAAAAATGGCAATGCAAATGGTCGTAATGGAAAACTAGTTGTCAATTGTATTTTACCATGAAATTCTTCAACAGATAAAGCATTATTCTAAATATAAAAAAAGAAAATCATTCGAAAGAAAATTCTTAATACAATTGAATTTCACCTTCACATTTTTTTTTCTTTTTATCTTGAAATTATTTCTATGTTTTACTTTTCGAGGTATGCCAGTTTAAGGGAACAAAAAATAAACATCATCTGGTCTTATTCTCATTTGAAAATTAAACCCCTAGTATACGAGTATCGATTTCGAAACTTACGATTACAGCTAACATTAATGCTCGAACACGCTCGCCGATTTCATTTGATATATCCGATCCAAAATAATATAATGTGCTAAGAAATCGTCTTAATTTATTTAATTGTTTTGATGTTGATTGTAATGGAGAATTCGATTGAGTAGGTGTCGGTGTTTGCATATGATTTGATGATGATAATGATGACAATGATGATCCACTGTTAGTTGTTGTTAGTATTGTAGTGGTATTCGATATCGATGTATTCATTAATGGCACAACTTCTGTTGTAGTTGATGATGATATAGGACTTTCGTTTGAATTAGTTGGCATAGATGATCTGAAGAAAAAAAGAGAAGAAAAAAAAAACCAAGAAAAATACTCAGTGAACAGGCAACAGATTGCACCATTTTTTATCTTGCAATATGGTGTCATGGCAGCATGCGCCCTTATGCATGCATATAGGAAATGAGAAAGACAAGTAAGATGAAGAACGGAAATAACAATGTATGCACCAACCGTTTCACGTATGTGCGCAGTAGCAATTGTCATCATCTTTCTTTCTTCTTTTACTTTTAGTTAACTCTTCATCATTAATAGCTATCACTGAGCGCAAGCTGTTGCCAGTCACAAGGATAAAAAGATGCAAAGAAATATAAAAAGAATAAAATATGAAAAAAAAAAGAGGAAATATGTTATTTATATATACGAACCAGAGAAAGATCTGGTGTTTGTTCGTTTTCTAAGAAAAGAAAATTTTGATTGATATATTTTCGTCTACATTTATTTTATAATAAAATATTTATTGATCTATCCATTCTGAAAAATATGAGCATACAAATATTTATATTCAAAATATAAAAAGAAAAACAATTTATATATTGTTATGCTTAAGTTTGTTTTACCTGAATTTCATCATTACAAAGTACATAAGAAAAACAACAGAAATAAATCTAGATGATTGTCAATTCTTTGAACATGAAACTAAAAAAACTAGAAAAATCATAAACGAACTATCGCATGAAATGCCTTGTTTTTTTCTGAGAGCAATTACCATCTGTCATATACATTCCTGATGATACAACAAGTAGCGGAGTGTATTCGATCTTGCAGCTGATTGAATTCTCAAGCTTTATATATATATATGTATATTAATAGCAAGTAAAAAAAAACGAACAGAAAGAAGAAAATAACACAGGCAATATGTTTGCAGTAAAAGCAACTGTGCAGACTCGCATGTTAGTCAGAGAATTCTTGTTCGTCAAAGTGTAATGATATGCAGATGATAGACATTTTACTGGTCTGCCAGATGGTTTGAATTATTTTTCTTGTATAAAGAACGCAAAAAAAAAAACGAGAAGCATAAGAAGATGCATTGTTTTATGGCCATCTGTTCATTAGAAACTGATCAAGGTTGCCAAACAATCCTACTCATTAAATATATCATATGAAATATTTATTTCCTCTAAAATAAGTGCTTCTTAGTTTTTCTTTTTCTGTAATAACAAAAAACAAAAAAAGAAAGAAAAGTCAATTAATATTTTTTCCTAGTTTTAAAAAATTAATTAGAATTAAGTTATTTTGTTTTTTTCCTTCTTCATTGATAATCATGCTAATTCAAATGTAGAAAACAAGAACAACATAAGAAAAACAGCTGTAAAACTAACAATATCAATATATCTCTAATCGATAAAATAACAAGAAGTAGATATATTATTTGTTTTTTTTTTTTTGTCTATTCCTCATTTCTGTATGCATATATTCACACACATATACACATAAAACTGTTTGTATGAAGATTGATTTTTCTCGGCCTTTTTTTTTTTTGTTTTGTTCAATGAATACAGAAGAAAGACACGAACTGAGCACACAATTGAAGCAATAGCACACACACAGAAATAAAGAGAAAAAAAAATGAAAAAAAAAAAGAATCTATTTGGATGGACTAGAAAGCGCGAATAGGCATTGGTTTATTTGTTTTAAATGATACTTGTAATACACGATTACCAAGTGTAAAACCATTAAGTGAATTAATAGCCATTAATGCTTCATCATAATTTGTCATTGTTACAAAACCAAAACCTTTACATTTTTGTGTTTGAAAATCGCGTATTATTTTAACATTTTGTACAGCACCAAATGGTCCAAATAATTGCCATAAAATATTTTCTTCTGTTTCAGGTGCCAAATTATAAACAAATATACACCAACCAACAGATGTAATATCTTATTAAAAAGCATTAAAAAAAAAAATTAATCATTGTTTCTTTTTTTTTTTTTATTCTTTTTCTTTTTTCTAGATTATATTTCGAATTACTTACCAGTTGATGGTGTTAATGTTGTAGCTGATGCTGCAGCAGCAGCAGCAGCCGCTGCAGGTAAATAAGAAGCTGTAGCAGCAGCAGCAAAAAAATCAGCGGGTGATAATGGTGAATATCTATATATATATATAAAAAGAAAATTTTTGATTTTTACTAATCAACATATTCAGATATAAAAGAAAAAATAAACAATAACAATCACTAAATTATAACAATGCACTCACCGATATTTTGATCGTTCATGTGTTTCTCTATGCAAAATAATGCAAATAATAAAAACAAAAAAAAATAAAATAAAACAAAGAGCAGAAATACAAATAATATTTCCCACCAAAACATAAAATATTTTAATTTAGCAGCATACCTGTACCTATTCAATTGTTGACGAATAGGTGGTACTGTAGCAAGTACAGGTTGTTGTGGTGTCGGAATACCCGATAAATAGGATGGTGCTAATGGTAAACCAATCATCGATTTAGCAGCATTTGGCGTATTAGCAAATTTAACAGTTATTGGGTCAGTAAAACCTACAATTGAAATATTGTATACATATGTTAATAAACTTGCTACTATGAGAAAACCACTCAAAAATCGAAACAAAAAACAGATTTTCAAAATAAAATAAGTTCGATATCTCAATATAAAAAAAAACACATTCCTTTCGGCTGACACTTTCAGAATATTCCATTGATCATGCGAAATATTAATTTTTAATTTTTTGATATAACATTTAAAACGGGGGAGATGAAGCACTAGACATCAAAACCAAAGTTCGTGTCAAGAAAAGCAAATTTCAAAACATAAATCGAGATGAATTTGATTATATTCTAGTTATTGTTGACTGACATACCTTTTGGAATTGTACCATTAAGTTTATTAATAGCCACTTCAGCTTCTGAACGTTGATCAAAACGAATAAATCCAACACTTTTTGATGCACCTTAAAAAAAAGACAATTATTGATCATATTATAAATTGTATTACAAAAAAAAAAGAAAACGGACAAAGAGAGCTGAGCAATAGTATTTCTTTTTCTCGGAAAAGTCTATCTGTAAACTTAACAGTGCACATACAAAATAAAATAAAATAAAATAATATTTATAAAAATATTCTACCTGCTTTAGGGTTGCAAAGAATTTTCGACGAAATAATACAACCAAAATCAGCAAATAAACTCTCGAGCTCCTGCTGAGTCATCGAACGTGGGAGATTTGAAATGTAAAGATTGGAAAATTTGATTGACTCCGAAGAGGGACGAGCAAAAGAAACCTGAAATAAATAAAATAACACAAAACAAAACAAAACAAAAAAAAAAAAAAAATAAGAAACCAATAAAATTATATTTTGATAAAACAAAAAAGCTAATATATAAACAATAGAAACAATAAGCAGCGGGTTATGTGAAACACTTTGTTCTATTCTCAATTTCCTTAATATTGAGGCAAAATTCGAAAAAAAGAGCGCCGAAAAAAATAAAACCTGTATTTGAATTCGTTAAAATTCGACTCGTAATTATTTTGCCATATGAAGTAAAATAGGCTTCAAGCTCTTTGTTTGTCCACTGTTTTGGAATACCGCATATATATAAATTGGCAAATTTGATTGAGTCCGATGACGGACGCGCAAAAGATACCTGCAGTAAGAGTTTCTTTTCTTTTCTTTTGTCTTTCTCAATAAATTAGGTTCAAAATATTTTGAAAAATAATTTACATTTATCAAAAAAGGCAAACACTTAGCAAATTGCATTCAATGAAAAATTCTTATTTTGTTTTTTTTTCTTTTGTTGATTAATAAAAATTCAAGAAAGAAATTTTATTATTTACTTTAATTGTTTTATTTTGTAATCGAAGACCATTCATAGTTGTAACAGCTTTTTCAGCATCTTCTGTACGAATAAAATTAACAAAACCATAACCAAGACTTTGACCTTAAAATGAATTAAATAATTTATTATTGTCAAAATGAAATTTTCAATTCAATAAAGTCGATCATCTCATAGATAATAAACATAATTTAACTCTTCTCTTCCATAACAGTAAAGAACAATGAATGTGTAACTTTTCCAACTGATTAATGACTTTTGAATCGAAACTAAGTGGTATTATGTAGACTTTTAATGAGCTTCGAATAGCTTGAAGAGAATTCAAGTCCTCTTGTAGTGAGAACCCCCATGTTGTTCTCTTCAATAACACTTATGGAAAAGTAATTTTTCAGCTTTCGACTTGAAACTCTACACAGAAATAAACCTTAAATAGAAAAATATGTTATGAAATCTTCTAATTTGATCCTATCCTGAAATAATAATGCTTTTGAGGAGAACTACAACATTCATTTAAAACTCTACATCTGTGTAAAATGTAGTGTCGTGGTAGTTATGAGCTAAAGATTCAAATTCTCTTTGGGATATTCATAGCTCATTTGGGTCTACACGTAGGTCAGAGTGAAAAGCAATTAATCAGTCGGGGGATTTCCTCTATTAGTAGTTCATATTCAAAATTTCAATCGGAAATGAATTAATTCTTTATAATTCAAATCTTTATACTAGTAATCAATAATTTTGAACAAAGATGCTTGTAAGTTGATTTAAATTTCCCAAAAGAATTAAAACTCGGGTCGATTTCTGATAAGAATAAAATATTGATTTTTATTATTGTAAAATATATCTACATTAATATGGATGTTTAACTTTTTACATTTCATTGTTTTTTTACTATCAAAAGAATTTTTTAACGATAAATTCTTTTTGTACCTGTTGTTTTATCTCGTACAAGTTTACATGATTCAATAGCCCCAATTGAACCGAATAAATCTTTGATTTCATCTTGTGTCATTGTTTGTGGTAAATAATTAATAATTAAATTCGTACGTATTTTATCCGAATAATTTGATTCATCATCAGTAAAATTTCCACCGCCAATCGATTGTGTTTCACTACAATTTCCTTGTTGTTGTCGATTGAATGCAGCCATTTCACTATAATATTCGTCGTCGTCTTCGTTTTGATCTTCTATTAATTGTTGATTTTCAATAGATGTTGCAATTGTTGTTGTTGCTGCTTGTTGGGATGATAGAGGAACAGAAGGATTTGGAGTCAAGACCTATTTCACACATATATATATATTTATAGAAATAATTTATTACATATTAATAAATAATTAATAAAATAAAAACGTTTGTGTGAAGTTTTTTATACCTTGTAAACATACCAGGAACCGATCATCGTGTTGACTGTACGAGAACAATAAGAATAGAAAAAAAAGTCGACGACCGGAACCGGCTGATGCCATGCCGAGCTGACGCCCTTGTCTCTTTTTTTTCTTTAATTCTCATTACATCGATTCTCTTTTCTTATGTGTATGTATATATATATTCGATAATTTAAAAAACTAAAAAAAACTTGATCAATGAAATCGTTGAGAAAAAGAAAAAAAAAAGAGATTATTGATTACAATCGATTTTTCATTGATGACTACTATGGGTAATATGTATTTTCCCTTTCTTCTCTTTTTTTCTCAGTTAGAGGAAAAAAGAACATGATGAAGTAGGAGTAGTAGTTGATTTGCATAAATCCTATTAGACACTTGCTCATCCAGAATAAGAAGAGGAAGCAAATCAGTTCATCGGACGACAAGTTTGTTGATCAATGCTCGACCGAGAGAAGACGACAGGAAACAGATATTTCGTTTATTTTTTGCTTTACATTTGTGACGTTATCGTTATTCTTTTTCTCAGAAAAAAGGAAAAAGAAAAGAACTGAACACACGCACACATACACATAGTGATTAGCATTTGTCCGTCGGACTTTCTATTTAGTACTAACGTTCAGCCCATTGACTTCAGCTGTTTGTCTTTCAGCAACATACAAATTTATTTTGACCATCTCAATTTTCTCTCTCTCTCTCTCTCTCTCTCTCTCTCTTTCTTTTTTATGTCTTATTGTTTATGTCACTGATAATAATCTTTCTTCCATTTGAGTGAAACATATAAGAAAATCCAAATGTCTACAATGTATACATTATGAGAAATAGTTTTTTTATTATTTGACACGTCGTTCTATAATTAAATCAAAATGGTATGGTTTTTTTTTATATTTCCTGCTCAAATTGAATGTACTATATAAATTGAATAAGAAAATAAAATAATAAATTTAATTACCTGAAGCATCCTCATTTCTTAAGCTAACCCAAAGATAATACTTGTAACACGTAATAACAAATAAATGATAGAAAAGAACGATGATGACAAGAAGAAAAAGCAGTACAACAAGACTGATTTCTCGATAAACGCATTGATCACACGTCCTTCAGCGGCACTACTTCTCTCTTTCTCTGTTTTATACTAATATGACTGTCGTCGCCGATAGTGTTCTTGCTTTTGTACAGGACACGTTGTATCGATAATGTGCGATAAATAAGATAGAAAAAGAGAGATATAGAGCAATAACGATGACAGAAACATAGTAATCATAATAACAATTTAGATGATGGAGAGATCAATTGATGGAAAAGAACATGACATTGTCAAGCAAGTAACAACATGACCATTAATATATATCCAAGAAAAATAGAAAATGATCTACAAGAGAAAAAGAAAAGCAAGAACAACGAATCATTTCATTTCATCAATAATTAATAAACGATGAAACATGTTAAATAGCTATTTGAAAAGCATCCTATACACCCACTATGATCAATATCCATTTAAAGAACAACAAAAAAAAAAGTAAAAGAAAGAAAACTCATACATATATATATATATGGTAAGAAATTAAATATACATTAAAAAATTGAAACCATCTGGTGTCACACATTTTCTTTTCTCATATCGAATAAAAATTATAAACATACTTGATTACTTGTTTTAACAATGTTGATTTTTTAATCGATGTTCAAATAGTTTGAATAGAATCTATAAAATATAATAATCTCATTATATTAAATATATATATATATAATAACATACTCAATAAGACCCTTTTTTTCTTTTTGTTAGTATGAGAAAGAAAAAGATTACAAGGCGCCAATTCAAATTTTTGATAACTTATAATCATTAGGCAAGGAAAACAAACTTTTAACTGAACATTTAGATGATGCAAGCAAAAAAAAAGAAAATCTTAGTTAATCAGTTAGTTGTATATTACATTATGATATATCCATTCTCGTTATTTCTCAATATAGATAAAGCTGGAAACCAACTTACTGTATGATTAGATATTAATGTTGTTATTCTCTAATGAAATGAATACATAATCGAAGACTGTCAATTCTTTATATGTCTCCTTCTTTTTCGCGCAAACTACATATACATAGACACGTGTATTTATATATATATATATAGTTATTCAATGAGCATATCAATTCCAATGTCTTTTGCTAGACAAGAAAAAAAAAAGAAAGAAAGAGAGCAAACTTAGAAACAAAGATCAAATAAATGAATGCATTCAAGAATAATCACCAGGTGGTATAGCATTTTCTTCTAGTAGAAACGACAAGAAACTAATGATTACATCAATGAAACATCTGTAAAAATAAGCATATATATATTTGTTGATATGAAAGATGTACAAATAACTTGAGTACAATTAAAGATTAAGATAAAAAACAAAAAAAGAATATGATATTGAAGTGTCGAAGAAAAAAAGTTGATTTTTGTTTTTTAGTTATTATCAAAGTTATAAACAAGATATGTTATTGTTTTTTTCTTAAGTAGTTTATTTTGCAATGAACTATTTAATTCATGGAAAGTCTTTTTCTTTGTCATTATTAGTAGAATATTAAATCGAAATCATAGTTAGAAACAGAATCAATGTCATTAGCCAACAATATTTGTCACCATTTTTATGACATTTAGATCGTTAGCTGTCTATAAGTACCTATTATTGAGATCAATAATTCAGTACAAAAGTTTGCAAGTTATTAAGCATAAAGACGTCATCTGACAATACTAAGTCATGAAATTGAAAATGTAAAAACTGACATCGAACGTTTGGTAATATAAGAAATTTTTTTAATTTTTAATAACATTCTGATTCTTCTATTATAACTCATTTATTTTCATTGTGTTTACTTAAACTAAAGTTTTTTTGAGTTTTATAGGAATGTTCTGGATTCACCAAAGTTGGAAGACAAGTCAATGATTCAAAAGACTGGTTGAAAACACTTTTAAGATTTTTCAACTCAAAATGAAATTAAAATAGTTGAAATATGTTTTTCAATATTCTAAACAACATCATTTTTTGATTTTTCCATAAACAAATGATTACATGAAGGAAATCAAGGATGATGTTTTGATTTCTTACAAATGTCATATGACTAAGACAAAAAGTATAAATTGATTAACTTCTAACTTTCGGAAATAATTAATATTTGTGTTTCTCAGCTCATCGAGATACATAATAAATCGTTAAGACCTATTGTAGATATAACGACTATATACAATAGGCAAATTTAACCATTAAGTCAATAATTAGACTAATAATAATAAATTATGACAAGTAAATAAATATTATACGAATAACAACAACATAAACAGGAAAAAGAACATCAGTCAGAAAAAGAAGAATACACAATTTATGTGTTCGAAAAGTACAAATAAAAATATCATCATTTAGAGATTTTTTATATTACATATTTTTTTTTATTAGTATAATGAAGTTAAAGAAGACACTGAGTTCCATATCTCAATCCCCAGGAGGAATTTTGGTAACAAGCTTTTTTTTTTGTCATATAAATATACTAATCATAGTTCCAATTTTCCGAGATATTAAGAAATCAACCGGAATCTTCTATGATAGGAAGAGGTTTAATTGATCAAGGAAGATTTTGCACTATTGTATTATGAAATACAAAAAAAGCTTTAGTTAATTCTTGCTATTATGATATTCATTTCATAGAGGTCACTGATTATCAGTTAATTCTCCATCTGTGATTAAAAAAATATATTTCGTTTCAAATATTTTAATATATTCACTTCTATTTTTTTTTTAATAATCTATTTATTTTCAATATTAAGAAATGAAGGCATTTCATATTATCTAATGGAATTATTAGATATGATGAGTCATTAACAAATGAAATCCTCTTCATATCATCATCATCATTGACTATCCAAAAATGGTTTATATTTAAATAGACCCGAATTCTTATCGTTTTCTTTTATATGTCATGGTTACCTATTATCATAGAGTATTCTCTTAAGTTCTACATTTATAATTATGAATAGTAGTCGTAAACCATCATATGATTTTTTTTCATCATCAAGTCCTCATGATGAATATGAACTTATACAACGTATTGGTTCGGGAACATATGGGGATGTTTATAAAGTTTGTTTTCTTCTTTTTTTTTTTTTGTCTACGAAAAATATATTTTTATATTAAAATTTATGTTTTTGTTTGATATTAGGCACGACATATACCAACAGCATCAATGCGTGCATTGAAAGTTATTAAACTTGAAGCAGGTGATGATATTAATATAATACAACAAGAAATTCTTATGATGATACAATGTAGTCATTCAAATATTATAGCTTATTTTGGTAGTTATTTAAAGTAAGAAGAAAAATAAGATAAAAAAAAATTAATTTAATTAGTTAATCAATTTTTATTTATTTATTTATTTATTAGACGAGATAAATTATGGATCGCTATGGAATTATGTTCTGGTGGATCAATGCAAGATATTTATCATAGTTAGTTAAAATATTCTTTAATTTTCAAGATAAAATTCTTGATAATTTGTTTGTTTGTTTGTTTGTTTTTAATTAGTTTATGGACCACTTAATGAATTACAAATAGCTTATATACTCAAAGAAACTTTAAAAGGATTAGATTATCTTCATAAAACTGGTAAAATGCATCGTGATATTAAAGTAAAATTTTCTAAAAAGCTCAAAAATAAAAACAAATGATTCATTTTTCTTTAAATAGGGTGCTAATATTTTACTCACTGATGATGGATATGTAAAACTAGGTAAATATTTTTCAATGTATTTGTCATTGAAATTTTCTTTTCTTTTTTTGATTTGATTCAGCGGATTTTGGTGTCGCAGCAAGTATAACTGCGACTATGTGTAAAAGAAAATCATTTATTGGTACACCTTATTGGTATGAACAAACAAAAACTATTCGTTGTTTTTTTATTTCTTTTCTTAATTCAATTTTAAAATTTAGGATGGCACCAGAAGTTGCCGCTGTTGAACGTAAAGGTGGTTATAATCATTTATGTGATATATGGGCTGTTGGTATTACAGCAATTGAATTTGCTGAATTACAACCACCAATGTTTGATTTACATCCTATGCGTGCACTTTTTTTAATGTCTAAATCAGGTTTTAAACCACCAACATTAAAAGATAGAACAAAATGGTCAATAACATTTCAAAATTTTATTAAATATGCTTTAATCAAAAATCCAAAGAAAAGACCATCAGCTGAACGATTACTTGAAGTAAAAGAGAAAAACAAAACATCGAAAAATTTCAGAAATCAATAATTTTTTGTTTGTTTGAATTTATTTTTTTTTAGCATCCATTTCTACAAGGAAATTTAACAGCACAAATTGCAAAAGATCTCTTGGATAGATTACATAATGGAGCCATGAATAATATAATATCCGAAGATAGAGATGATGATGAAGACGATAGAGTAATAGAATTATTAAATGTCATAATCAACTTTTTCCTTTGGGTTATTCTAGAGTATCTTTCAAGCACCACATAAGATTACATCAACTAGAGATGCGACATCAGCATCATCATCAAGTAAGAAACAAAAAAAAAACAAACTTATTACCAATATTTATACTGTTAGAGTCGGAAGTATGTGTATTACATAGATTCTAATGAACTATGAATAGAATGAAAAAAGTTCGAGCTATTCTATGTGAATGTAACTATGATCATGTGAATAAACGCGTAGTAGTCTCGTCTATATATGAAATTGCATTTTTTAGCAATGATGTTGTGATGAAAAGTTCGTTGATTTTGTGAATCGTATAACTTTTTAAAAAATAGTTTATAGGAAATGCGACGACTCCTCTTTCGTTCATTCAGAGTTTTAAACTCTTGATTAGGATACTGTTAAAAAAGAATTTTTTTATAGAATTTGAAAACTAACTCGTTTGATTTTTCAGAAACTTTTCTCTTATATTTCATACATTGGTTACTCAAAGTATTATTTAAGTTTCAGTTAAATGTTTGATATCCGAGAAAATAATACGTTGATCTTATATTTTTTTTGTTGCCAATACTCTATTTTGAGTATTTAAAAAATATTCTAAAATTGAATTATTTAGGTGTTCGACCTCTTGTAGCAAATTTAAGTCAACCACCATTAATTCGTAGTTCAATTCTCAATGATTCAATTCCAACGAAAATCAATGTAGACAATTCAATTAATGATAGAGTATAATATATTATAAAAGAAAAACTTTCCAGAAGAATTCTTTTTTTATTCTTGGTTTTTTTTTGTGTTTTTTAGCATTCTCCATTAAATGTTTCATTATCAACAAAAAATAAGAATAATGAAAATTTTGAACATATTCAACGATTAAAATCATTAGGTTTAGCTGAAGAAGATATTCATGTAAAATAATAATTAAAATATATTAAATTCAAATTTATATATAAACATATTATTTTTTTTTTTTAGCATTTAATGAAAAAATTACCATTAAGTGCATTTGAAAATTTAGCTTTAAATGAAATTCAACATATTGTTGATGTAATGCGTGAAGCTGATGTTGAAGAAAATGAAGATTTAATTAAAGATAATACAATAAAACGAGAACCAAAATTAACATCAAATATAAAAGAACAAGAAGAAACAATTTATGATCATGATATTGATACAAATAATAATACATTAAAACAAAATAATGATTATGAAAATATTTTACCAATATCTAATCATACACTTCAAATAAAACAAGATCATTCAATATCATCAAATGGTATTCCAAGTGTACCGAGAGTTCATATGGGTGCTGGTTTTATGAAAATATTTAATCAATGTCCATTAGAAATTCATGCTAGTTACTGTTGGATGAATACTGAAACGAAAAGTAATTGATTTTTCTAGAAATTCATTGTTTATTATTTAATTAAATATCCTACAATAAAGTTCATCAGATTCTGTTCTAGAATCTATGCGACGAGCTCTTTTCTATAGATGTTATATTTAATTTCATGTAAAATTGATTTATCAATTTAAAGAATAAAAATATCTAAGTAATAAATCATTTAAGAGATAAATCTTTCTTGTTGAATTAAAGTGTGAGTTCTTTTTCAACAAAATGCTTTCAGATCACTTTCAGTATCGATATTCGTATTTAAAACTTGCCAATGGGATTAGTTCATTGTCATATTTTTATAATATTTTTCTATCTTTAGATATCAATATTGAGGATTTTTTTATACACAAAAAAAGCAAATTTTCAAGATTAGTACGGTAGTTTCTTTAAAAAAAAACTTATTTAAAATACTTATAACTTAAGAAGAAAGACTCAAATCTTAAAAGCAATTTATCATTCGATAAAGTCCTCTAGTGTTTCTACTAAACTATGAATTCACTTAGACGTACAGAATTATTGCTCATATAAAAGACTTTCTCTACTATTAAAATCAAAAAATCATTTTTTAATATTATATATATTCAACATAACCAACGAGTATCCTACAAACAGTTTAGGATCTTAGCTTATTTCTGCCGAGATGTTACACTTTTACGATAGTTTTTAAATGAATGTCAATAGTCCTCTTCGGAAAGATTGGTTTTCGAATTTCTACTATGAAACTTTGCATACAGAGACAGTTAAGAACCGAAATTCTTTTCAGAATATTCAAATCTCATTTGGATCTTAACCATGCACATAGTTTGGACTTCGAGACGATTAATCAGCCAGAGACTATCCCTAGCTAATATAGGAAAAGTAACGAGGTGACCTAACTCGTTACTTTAGCCTCGGTAATTTTCTTGTAGCTTTTAGAAAACACTCTGCTTATGCGTATTAGAGAAAAAATGAATAAAAACAAAGATTAACCTTAACAAGGATACAAGCTCTAATACTATTCCCATTTGAAGAATGTAATTAAGCAGAAAAAAACAAATACGTATCAGAAGAAGGATTTACTCATCAGTAAAAGCAATAAAAAAAAACAGCTATACTATTCTCTATTACGATCTTCATTGCACAATTTGTATACGAATTATTTGCTCTAATTACTACAAAACAAAACATAATATCATAGTTTTTCAAAATTTTTCTTTTAATCACTTGGATGTAAAATGTATACATTTGAATTCATCAAATACTTCTTATATAGTAATCATGATTGAAAATAAGAAATTCTCATGAAAAAAAGAATAATCGATATATAAAAAAAAAAAAGAACAACTGAATTGAAATATGTATCATTTGTGAAAAATTAGATGATATTTATTTTTGTTTATTTTCCTAGATCAATTTGTACTGATTGCAGCTGAAGAAGGCATTTATTCATTAAATCTTAATGAATTACATGATGCTACTTTAGAATTGGTAAATTCATTATCTAACTTTTGTTTTTTCTTATATAGTTATAAACGATCTTATGTTTTAGTTATATCCTCGACGAACAACTTGGTTATTTGTTAATGATAATATTCTTTGGTCAATTTCAGGTATTATTAAAAAAAAAAAACTTTCGAAAAGAATAAAAAAAAAATCAATATTATTTATCAACATTAGGCAAATCAAATAGTTTATATCGACATGATCTTTTTTTATTAATGCAAAATAAAAGTACAACTCGATTATCATTACCATTAAATAAATTTCCCATATCAGGAAAATTTGAAAAATTAATGCCAAAGTAAAAAATAATCAGAGAAATAAATTATTAAAATTTCATTTATGTTTGTTTTTTTTTTCTATTTAGAAAATCAGCAGCATCTATTAAAATTAATAATACACGTGGATGTATTCGATGTTGTGTTAGTCGAAATCAATATAATGGATTTATTTATCTTGCTGGAATGTCAATTAATGAAATATTTCTTATGCAATATTATGATCCATTAAGAAAATTTATGAATTTAAAAGTAAGAATTTCAATTTCAATTCATGATTTGAATGTTTTGTTTTTTTTCTTTTTGAAGACTGTTTCAATTTCAATACCTATTGAACCAAAGATTTTTCAAATAATTTTTTCACCAGAAAATCAATATGCTTACGTATGTGTTGGTGTTAGTAAAAGGTAAATAGATTTTATTAAATATCTATATAGACCTTTTTTTTGACTTTAAATATGTTTAGTAAATCTTCACCAAATTCATATAAATTTGCTGCAATTAATTTTGAAACTGAAAGAGTGGAAAATTATGATGATGGTATGTTCAATTTTATTAATATTTCATAGAAACTGTTGATTACACTACAGACTATAAGAAAAATAATGATTAGATTTGAATCACTAGAGGTATATTAGTGATTAGTTGATTTTCTTAACTATGGAAGCAGTTTGTAACATGTTCAACTACCAAGAAGATCTTTTAATATCTATGAGATGAATTATCGAACGGATTAAATACGAAACATCATCGAGTTATCTTTTTTCTAAATCTATATGCAAGTCAAGGAAATCTGGCATCATTCAAGAAGTGTATAAATCATAAAGCTAAACATAAAGTATATTATTCAATATTTTTTTTGTTATTGGCGTTATGAATAAGATATTTTAGTAGTATTTTAACCATAGACTTGCACATGAATATTATTCTAATATCAACTTGTTTGTGTTTTGTATTTTTTTAGTTTCTCTTCTTTCTAATGTTTCTCGTGTAATGCAACATGAAAAAGATGCTGATACAGTATTTATTTGTCAAGGAAGTAAGATAAAATAATTTCTAAATAAATTTAAAGATAATGATTTTATTTATTTAGATCATATAAATATTGTAAATTCTCAAGGTAGACCTCACACAAATAGACAAATATTATCTGAACTTGATTTTGATTATGAAATTCAATCATTAGGTAAAATAAATTGATTTATATTCAATTTTTTTTTCTATTATTTTTCATTATTTAAGTTTGTGTACAAGATAGTATACTTGCATTTCATAAACATGGTATGCAAGGTAGAAATTTAAAAGATAATGAAGTTACACAAGAAATTTATGATCAAACTCGATCATTTCGAGTTATTGGTAATGATCGGTAAATATTATTATAAAAAAAAGACAATACTTTATCATAGATTCTCTTCTTTCTTTAAAGATTGGTCGTTTTACAAAGTCATTCATTTGATCGGTTACAATCATCTAATACATTAAATACAATACCATCTGATTTACATATTCTAATGGGTCATGAAAATACATAATATTACATTTGAATCATGCATATATATATATATAACTAGCCGGTATTATTAAAACAAATATTTCATCTGTTTTCTTTTCGTTTCGTTTCTTTTTTTTTAAGTCAACTATGTTTTATTTATATATACATATAACAGTGTTTTTTGTGAAAAAGACAAATATTCTTTACTTCAATTATATATTAATGCTTGTTTTCAATGTCAGATTTTTGCTTCTTTATTCTTCTTTAATATATTTAAGGACATCGTGCAATATATGAGCTATCAGTGCCCGTCATTTCTTTTATATATATGTGTGTGTGTGTGGAATGTAGTAATGGCGTAAGAGTATCATTATATAATCTTGCGGTGTTCTTTCTTTCTCGTTTTGCTTGATAGAAATGAAATGTTATTAACAAAAAAAGAAAGAATTGTTTTTCGTTAACGAAAAAAAGAAGAAGATTGGTTATTGTTAGAATAGTTGGTTGAAATATATTTAAGTTTGTAAGACAATATATTGCTTGAATAAAATTTTTTATCAGATTATCTTTATTAATTATCAATAAATGATATGTATTGTTAATTGTATATTCTTTCCATAGTGTACATTATTGGCTTGGCAGACGAACATATAACTTTCTACTTCAGAAATAATTAGATATGAATCAGAAAAGTATTGTTAAGAAAAAAAAACAGCATTTGGGAATTCTATATCTCAGAAGTTAAACGAACAAATCAAAAAATATTCTTTACCATTTATATAAAAAGCTCGATTTTCAAATTCAGATACTGTATTTGAGTTGTCTATATGATAGATTAATTTTATCAGATTTTTTCAGTGATATAACGATTTTCGAACTAATTATTGGAACAAGAACGATTTTGACTTGTAAACAAATGTTCGTCTACATGCACATTGTGCCTTCCAAAAAAACATCTAATTTCAACACACATATCTTACTGTGTAGGAGATTTCTAGAGACCAAACTGCAAAACCGAATTTTTTCATCCATACGCTTTAAGTTGCAGAGTTCTTTTAGTGTTTACTCTGCTTCTTTTATTGAATCATCGAACCTTAAAAAATCTGGACGTTATAGACATGGTTTTCTGAAAAATCCAGAGTTTATCTAGCATTGACGATGAATTAGAAAATTCTTTTTCTTCATCGGACGGACTAGACAGATATCTATCGATTACAAAAAATCACATTCATATGTGATAATAATCTAGAGCAAACAATGCAGAGTTATACACTATGATCTACTCAATCGTTAACCAACACTGCCAATTCGCTTGTCTAATTTCAATGAGTAAAACAAAAAGAAATATTTTAAGAATACATAAATATCGTAAAACATTATGATCGTTATACTTATTTTGAGTATCTATGTTTATTATGCATACTTTCAATAAAAGTTCAAAAATAGTTTTAAAAATTGCTATGTTATGCATATATCAATGATAAGATTATGTGATATTCTAACATTGTTTTTGAGTAATTATTGTGAATCTTTTAAGAGTGATAGATTTATAAAAGCAAAAACATGAAAAATCATTTTAAAAAATGTTATTTAACAAAAATCTGCAAGAGACACATGTTCTATGACCAACATTAAGAAAACAATCATAACATTGTATCATATTTATGCATTTCAAAATACTCGTTCTGTATAGAACAGCTCTAATTTTTTTTCCATGAATTATTTATTAATATTTACTATTAATAGTATCATATTAATAAAATAGGAGAAAAATTCTGAATCATCATTTACTTAAATTGATAATATAGATATTTAATTTATTTGGAATTTGTTATGAGCATAGTTTGCCTTCGAAATTATTTAATCAGACATTAAATAGAAAGAATGACATCTATGTACCCATTATAGTTTTTACACATAATTTTTTTTTATTATCACTACAATAAAAACGAAATGTTTGCACTTCAATTTTAACATATGATGGTTGTCTACTTGACATTGCTGTCAGACAATGTATGTAGACGTAGCTTTGGGTGACAACAAGGTTGAAACCTACACCCTATAACATTTTAAAATGAATTTCTATCAGTGAATGACAATAACAAAAGTTTCTGGAGACTATTATCTCAGAATATTATTCTCTTCAGGTAAATCGTCAGAAGCATCAATATCGAGATCAATAGCACCAACTAATATTTTCACTACATAGTCAACATACGAAAATGGATAATTGGTGCCGTTTATATCTCGAATCGTTTTTTTCTGCGTTTGATAATCATCTGTCACATCGACATTCATCATAGCTGCATCCCATTGTCTCAAGTAGCTGACAGTTTCTGAATCATCCGTACAAATGAGAAACATTACATGAGTGGTGTCTGCTTAGCGCTCATGTTCAATAACATGTTTGAATTCGAGAAGATTAGAATTTCCATGATCGTCAGTGGACATCCCATCAGTAGCGATGAATATTAACAACTTTCTATTCTGTTGACGATTAGCATGTAATTCGAAGATGCTTCGTAGGACACGAGCTAGTGAAGTATAACCACGTGGAGAAAAAATTGAATAATTGTTCTACATCTCTAGAATTGATAATTTTGTAAGACTCTTCTGTATTGAGGAAGTGTATAGTAATTCTGTTCGGATCGAATATTGTACCGATCTCCGTAACCAAACGCGCAAATGTTCGTAATTCATCCCAGAGAGTTCGTGTTGTTCCATCAACAACACTTGTCATTGTTCCAGAATCGTCGCAAAGAATGACAATTTCGAAATTTTTAGGTTTGTGAAGACGTTGAACGTCACTTTTTCGTATCTCATACGTGAGGACCATAATCATCAATCGTTCTTCTTCCATTGCACTGAGTTCTACAATAAGATATGATGGATTCTCAGAGATCAATACTACTGATTTTCAAAAAATAAACAATAACATAAACAAAGGAATTCTATACAGAATTTTTTTATTCTTGTATCGATATCATCCCAAAATCATGAGCATAAAGAAACATGAATCGTATTCGGATCACAAAACAATAGCTCGATGACATATGTCAGAGAAAATGAATATACATCAAACATTTTGATCAAAGCTATCTATAATATCAAGTATCAGTATGATCTTGGATTTTCTTATAGTATCTTGCCAGTACAAAGAAATATTGCATATTGTGAGAAGAAGTTTTGTTCTATATTGGCTGATTTCACAAATATCATTTGACTAACTTTCATCGATCAATCACGTTTCACCCCATAATTAGGACTGAATAGAACAAGTTGATAGAAATTCGTTGCCACAGACTACTCATCTAGTATTACGATTGAAAGATGTTTCTAAGTAAGAACTCAGTTTTTTATTCTTGTATTTGATTTTTCATATAAAATTTGCTCGAGTTCATAGTTCCAGACAGATAATGCATCTAGATGATGCCTTTAAGATTTTGACTAATTGTATTAAGCTTCACTTACAGAAGCGACTGAGATCCACCTAAATTAAACAGCTGTTATTTCCTAGCAAGTATGCTCTATAAAAAAGTTTCGATTATTCTCAATCTAATATTCTGCTACTAATCGTATAGTGTTGAAAAATTGAGACAGAAGAAATAAATCACTAAATTTAGTCTCCTAATTTGCACTTGAATTCCTGAACAAAGAAATAGGTCTAATGCATACAATAGTTAAACACGATTACTTTTCGTTTAATTCTATCGAGTTTAAATGCAGATGTCACTCTTGATACGCACAAATAATCGAGATTCTTAAAGATTTGCTAGTATAACAATTTTTACTTATGCAAATTGTCCATAACTGTTTGTAGTTGTCCAGTAAAACTTGAAATATTTTCATCATTGGGCTGTCGACCAGGTTCAGTAGAAACAGTGGATGACCGACTTCGGCTTTGTACAGAAATATTAATTGACATCGCCGCTAAATTATTACAATTAGAAGTCATGAGTTTTATCTGAAAAAAAATAGAGTTATGAAAAATGTTTTCTCACACGAGAGACTTCTACCGTGCGAGAGTATCAATGTAACATTTATTTTTGCTGCTTGCTGTAGTATGTTTGCTTACCTTTCATTTGATGCTAAGCAAAACTGTCTGGGAATTATGTTGTATACAATAGTTTTATTGTGCATGTCAACATCCATATGTTTATTTTTGTTGGTATGCTTTCATTCAGAGAAGAATCTATACAACATAAGTAAGCGTACGTTATGATTAAGTTGGCATCAAATTTTCATTCTGTACGTTGCTCTCAAGTTGTTTTTGGATTTTTTTCAGCTTGTTCGACTCGATATGATTGAAGTAAATTACATTTTTTTTTCTCTACATGTACAGGTAACAGTTTATAATTGATCGTCCTGCTACTGCACATGCTTTGACTGCTCAGAGAAAAAAGATTCGAGAGTGTGTGTGAAAGAGGTCTGGGCATGAGTGTAAGTTTGACCGTTGTCTTCATCTACACTTAAACCCTTCTATGAAGCTTCGAAGAAGCCAGATAGCCTATTGAGAGATGAAAGACTGGTAATAGATTATACAAAAACCAAAATTGAGAAAATTTAATGAAATGTCAAATTTGAATAATATCATTGAAGTCTCAAATTCATTGTTTATCTTTGCCAGTAAGACTATTTTTCGTAAAATACAATTACATCTACGTAATCTCCTTGAATGAATTTGATCCGTCGAAACTCATAATAGATATTTTCGTTTTAATGTTTATCAGTTGTCAATACTATCAATGCTTCATACAAATCTTTAGTTTGTCTAAGTTACTGTAATTACAAATTTTGTCAAAAAGAAGTTTTTTTTTTTGTTTAATTAAGTCTAAGAATTTTCTCAAGAAAAATTATCAAAATAATCATGTTATAAATCTTAAACAGTAACTTTCATTTATTTCAAAATAACTTAAAAACAAGAAATAAATATTCAACATCTATTCCAAATTAATTTGATATTAATCTAAATATTACAATAGACTTTTATTAAATTCAATTATATTTGATGACAATTTTCTTTGTTTTTTTTGTGTTATAAACAATATATTCAAAATTTATTTGACAATTTATTTATTCTCACAAAAAACAAACATATAAAAATAAATCAATCATGTACATAATCTTCTAATGTTTTTAATGTGCCTTCAATAATTGAATCATATAAAAAATCTTCACGATAAAACTTGTAATACTAGAAAATAGAAAATCAAAAAAAAGAAACAAATTATTTGATAAAAATCAAAATTTACATTCATATTTTTATAAGCTTGTAATTCAGTTGATGAAGTTGCTGCTTCATATTCAGCTATTGAACAAATAATTACATTAGGTGCATCAAATGGAACAGTTGCAGGATATCCATTGACAAATAAACCAGTTGTCATTAATGTTCCACCAAATGGAACAGTATTTTCTATATTAAACAAAATACAATATTTCTTTTTATATAAAATAATAGATAATCGAACAATAATTTGACAAAATTTTCGTTCATTTTTCAAGCTCGGAAAAAAAAATATTTGCAAAAATTTAAATCAAAATTTTGTATTGTTTTCGAATATAGATTCAAAATATTCAGAAATTATGAGTATTGTTCTCGAACAATTTTCTCTTTCCAAGGTTAATGTTCGCATCTCTAAAAGGTCGATTCATAAATGTTGTACAGAAATTTTGAAAACAATACAAAATTTTTATTGTAATCCAACACTCTCAAATTTCAGAGGATGATTCTTAAAAAGTCTAAAAAATTAAATAAAGATTTTGTCAAATAACTGTTTGTTAACTCCATTAATAAAACTAACTGCAAACATATCCACCGAATCGTTTAACAAGTGCTTCGATAGCTAATGGTGTATCAACCATTTGACCAATGAATGCAAACTTATGACCAGTAAATATTCTTCAGAAGAAACAAAAAATATATTTTCTTGTAAAAAATAAGCATTTTACTCAAAAAAGACAATAGATTTTTCCCCAGCTGACCTCGGTCCCTTGACTAACTATAAAACAAGTCAAGCGACCGAGATCAGCCTGAGAACAATTCTATTCATAGAGAAAATAAATATTTACTTTTTGTCTTTAGTTGCTACTGCTTTTTTATATAATTTTCCGATTTTAGCTAATTTTTTCTTTATAGCTTCTTTTGTAGCACCACTAGCCTATTTAAATAAATTAAATTGATTGAAAAAAATAAATTTATTAAAATATACTGCATATTTAAACTCTCCAGCATCTAATGTATAATGAACAATATATTGAGGAAGAATATAATCGCTACGAAAAATAATAAGCTCTTGTTTAGTAGGTGAACAATGTGAATCATAACCCTACATAGAAATAGTAAATACATACAAATGAAAACATACTATGATTTTTCACTTCTTTAAGATCAGAGCCCATTATTAGTTGTGTACAATGATATACCTAAAAGAAAATGACAGAAAAATATTCCTTTATATATTTTTTTTTTATTATCCATTCTTTACTTTTCCTTGTAACACTTGACATAATAACAATTTTGTAGCACCTTTTATGTAAGGTATCGAAAAGCCAGGATATTCCTGTAGAGTACGAAATACATTAAAGGATATAAACAAATGAATGATATTGAAATAATTAGAGATATTTGTAATTAATTATTTGATATTGAGAAAGACTGATGACATAAGAGACTCCCCCACATAGATAAAGAATAAAATTTCTTACATTGTTTTATAGAAGTTTTTTTAATATATTTATTCAAAAAATTCTATTCCAAAGGCCATTGACTTCTGCAAGTTAAAAAAAAATGGCAAACTTTGTGAAAAATTAAATTCTCCATTGAATGATCCTTTTTTTTCGAAAGTATTACTCATTACATAATACAATAAAACATTGATCACAAAAATATCCGATTATTTCTGTACGATTCGTTATATGTAAATTAAAATTTTTTTCATATGAAAACTTACACTAAAATATGCTCCTCGTCCATAAAAGCCAGTATCAGTTGCATGCTGAAATCCTTCTTGACCTAGCAAGAAGCAATAATGATAAAGTGTTTTCTGAATTTGGAATTTATTTACCAGGTACTTTAAAACCCTTTTCACATATTGGTTGAATATTAGTAATAGCTGTACCATGAAAAGCTAATACAGGATAAGAATATTCTTCACCACGTTTTTTCTTTAGTTCTTCTCGTGCTTGACTAAAACAATACGAATAAATAAATGAAAAAAACAACAACAAAACATTTCTTTAAAATCTGCACTTGAATTTGTTGATTAAAATTGGATTACAAACATATTCAACTTTTTTTACTTTTGCTCTAGTAAATAAAAATTTTAAAATTGAATACATTTTGTTTTTTAGTTTTATTTATTTATTTAAGTTATTACGTTGCATATCCACTTAATAAACGATAAAATTGAGATTCAGCTAGACGAAAATGTAATTCAGCAGCTGAACCTATTTTTTTTTTGAATAAAATTATTTAATAGAATTCAAAAATTTTCAAAAATTTACCTTGTTTGTAATTTCGTTCGGGAAAAAGTTCGAAATATTTAACTTTAGTACCTTTAAGAATTTCTTCTTCACCTTCCATTAATAATATACCTTCACTAATCTTAACAAAGAAGATTTTTATTTGAAATAAAAATTAAAAAAAAAATAAAAACAAATATTAATTTACTTTTGTTTGAAGTTGTTCAATTTCTTTTTTTCGTTGTTCAGTTTCTTCACGAGTTTTTTTTAATTTTTCTTGTAATTTTTCTTTCAATTCAAATGCCTTAAATTGATTTTTTCAATAGTTTAACAAAAAAAAAAAACATTCGTATTTAATTTCTATTCACTCGTTCAATCATTAAACGTTTTTCATCATCAGTCATTTTTGAAAAAGTTTTCTCCAATTTTACATCATATACACTTTCCTATATTAAAAATTTCATTAAAATAATTCATTATTCATTATTAACTTACATCATCTGAATCATATTCTTCTGTTTTATCTCCATCATCATCATCATCTTTTTCACTTTCTCTTTTTCGTTTTTTATCATCATTGATTATTTCATTCTTTTTATTTGATTGATTAGTTTCTTCTTCATCACTACTATCAACATCAGGATTGAGTAAATCAAATGGATGACTGTATTCCGCAAAATGTAATAGATTTTTTCGATAACATGTAGCACCAAATGGACATACTGGTAATGTTTTACTAGTATCTAAAGTAAATTGATTAAATTTAAAAAGCATAATATTTAATATCAACAAACCAGTTGTAACTACTTTCGGAGTAACTGAAATAGATACATTATCGGAATGTGAATATTCATTGAAATGAGCTGGATTTTTACGATAACATTTGCTACCTAGAAATAGGAAAAACTGATAATAATAGAGAGGAACAAATAAAATAAATACCATATGGACATTGTGGCAAAACGTCTAATTTGGTTTTTTTGACTGGAGATGTTGACATAGTATGAATAGAAATCTAAGTTAATAGATATTTTGATAAATTACAAATTTTATTTAAAAAAAATCTTCGGAAAGACAATAACATCGAGGAAAGTATCTAAACTGATTCGAAACTTTCAACATCAGCTTTTAACTATAAAGTAGTCTCAGCAATAAGAAATGCATTTTTTTTCAACGTTTTCATTCATATATTGTTCTAATAATACTAGTTTGATCTTAACTAATATATAAAATCGAAATAGAATTATTTAGTTAGTATCACTCATTGGTTTCTATATTGGATGTATTTCTCTTTACGAAATTCATTCAATGCACATGCTATTCGAATAGATATCTATAGACTGATTCTGGAATTCTTCAGTATTGTCGATGAATAAAGATATTAAACTTTCGGGTTTTATCTGCTAGTTATACTGTTTGGATCTATTAAAACCATTAAATTCTTAGGTTCACTGAAATCTATTTAGAGCCAAACGATGATATCCAAAAACTAGAAATTTACCGGGATATGGCAGTCACAAGTGATTTTCTATCTTTCTTTAGAATAGTTTTGAATATTACGATATTATTAAAATTGCAATTATTTCCTATTTAAAAAAAATCAGAATGCATCCGTAGATATTACACATATCGTTTTTTAAAAGATAGAATACAGAAAAAAAATTTCCCTATAAAAATTCAGAATAGACATCCTAAAATAGTGCAGATAAAGAAGAGGGGTTAAGAATCTTTTGACGAAAAGGTAACCCATAGAAACCAACAACAAGGAAGAAAATTTGAAAACCATGGAAGTCAACAAACCGAATTTTACAAAAATTAGGATCAGAAGAGAATTGCCTCGACTTCGCACACTCTTCATTCACAATCCTGTTTGGTTTGCATTTCGATTTTTTTCAACTATCATATAGCCTAACCTTAATTTTCAAAAATAGAAATACCAAAATCTGCTTGATTGAAAACGAAAATCAAACGTCACCTGTATTTTAAATATATTTTAATAAAAGATTCTTGCATAACTTCTTTCAAAATTTGAGTAAGTTCTTTTAATCACTCTTTTATCTTTTTGTTTTTTTATTCGTCAACATGTTTAACCAATGAAAATTTCTTATTAGCCTTCATCATTCAATTGGTTTTCTGACAAGGAAATTTTTAACATTTGACATATTTATTTATTTGCTCATTTTTGATGTCTATGAACGAAAAAATCATTCATAGTTTCGAGGGTATATGCCCATTAACTTATTATGGAATATATGGTATTAAAAAAAAGTAAAATAATTATAAATTTCAAATAAATTCTTCATCATTTTGTCTACTTTTCTTTTATTTAGTTTTAATATGCCACATTTTCCATGTTCGGATACATCCGAACAATTATCTCTTAAAAAACATCTAATGTATAAACATAATTTATCAAATACAGCTGGTATAAAATATTTTTTTGTTATTATTTTCAATAATAATATTATTCTATAATTTTCTTTAGCAAATAAAATTGTTCTTGATCGTATGAATAATCATCTAGATGATAAACAAACAAATAATAAATATGATTTAATATTTAATAATACACAAGAATTATTTTCACATTCAGTTCATTGGCATAAAGGTCGATGTCCATTTTCATATGGTTTTAATAATGTTTTTAATTTAACATTATTAAATCATCATATTAAAAATTATAATTGTCGACATATAAAACAATGTTTACTTTTATCACATTTACGTGTGTCACATAATTTAAATATAAAATCAGCTAAAAAAATTGTTAAAACAATGATGTCATCATCAATTGAAAGTAGACAAAAATCATCAATTGAAAATGATATTAGAGAAATTATTTTATTTCAAAAAGATGATGCTGTTTTAAATACAAATCCGTATGTATATTAAAAAAAGAGAGAGAGAGAGAAAAAAAAATATCTAAAGATATATATATATTTTTTTTTAGAAATATTTATAATGATGATCGAAGATTTCGACATTATTGTCCATTAACAAATATAACATCAATAATAAATGAAGATATTCAAGATCAAACATTACTTAATGTGCCTTGTAATAAAACTAATGAAAAATTTATTCTTTTTGCTCATCTTCAGTAGGTTATCAATTTTTGTTACATTAATGTTATTCTTTAATTTGCCTCAAGACAAGATTTATTATTCATGACAAAAAAAGATTATGATTTTGATGAAAGAATGAGAAAGTCACTTTTTGCTTATGTGAACTGATACAACTTCTCATTCTTTAAGTAAAGCCGATCAAGATAATTATCGATGTATAACATTAGAAAAAATTTTTAATATAAAGAATCTTTATGTTCATGACATTATTAAAAGTAGATGACATAACTTTCGCTTTTTAATGAAGAAAAATTATATTATTATAGTTTTAAAATACTTTTTCTTATTATTCTTCTTTAATATGTAGCTATTCATTTGATAAAATAACGTATCGAATGTAATACAAACATTCTTACTCTTTCAAAAGATTCGAATATATCATTCATAATAATATTGTACATCTGTCCAACACAATTTTTAATGTATTATCGAAAGTTTGAACGATACTTTTTTTTTACATGGAAACTCATTTCTCACTTTTCTGATCCACAGTTTTATGTAGATGATTGTTCAAATATATTCTGTAATTTTTATGAAGTACTCTCGCAAAACGATATTTAGCTGAATACTACGAACTGTACCAATTAGTCATAGAATTAAGGTTTTTTTTGATGATTAATACATTAAATTTGAATTCGGTTAGAAATTTCAACGTCTCAACTGAATGAGTTGTTTTCCATTTAAACACATATTCATTTTTCTTTTCTCCTCAGCTAAAATCGTAGATTCAAAATACGATCTCGTTCAAGAATATCAACTAAAAGGCTTCTAATATATATATTAAAAAAAATAGCTGTTTGATATATATTGTATACTCGAGCCTCATGAAACAGAAATTAGAGTCCAGTTAAGAATGATCTTTAGAAACTATTGAGTAAGAATAAATTACAGTAATATCTATCGGTATATTTTCATTCAAAACAAAAAATATATATTCTAATATACTTAATCAACATCTCTTTACTACAGACATTATCATCAAATGAGTGGTGAACTTGCACTTCGTCTAATTCGTTCTATTCGAACTAGTACAGAAACAACAGCAATAAATGATCTTATTCTTAATAATAATAAACAATCTACAACGACAAATACAACAGTAGCCGATGAAATTGATATTGTACCATATAAATGTTTATGTCCTTATTCAACAACATTGAATAATACAAATTCAAATTTATTAAAAAAATTTATAAGATTTGTTAAAAATATTCCCTGTGATCGTCCTTGTCCAGTAAATCTTTATCGACATTTACGAAATTATCATAAAGTTGATTTGCAACATGCAAAAGATATAACTCGAACTATAATGCTTAGTAAAACAATCAAATCTGAGATTTCAACAGAAGATAATCAAATTATTCAACAAAATTCAACATCGATTAGAAAACGAACAAAACTATCTGTAAGATAAAATTTTAATTAGATTAAGTTTTATGATTTTTTTTTGTTTCTTCTTGTATTTTATTTTTAGAAATCAACAAATAATTATGAAACAACAATTTCATTAAGTATAATTTATTATTTTTAAAATAATAGTCATATATATTAAATTTTATTTTTGTTTTAGTACATATGAATTTGAATAGTATAAATTCAGAAGCAAAAAGTATGACATTTAAAAATTGATTTTTTTTTTTTTTTGTTAAATTATTATATAAAATTGTTTATTTTATATCTAGATGAATCCATTGATTTCTTAATTGATGATGAAAATCCTGAAGATTGGGATTCATCAATGATAAATGATGAAGAATCACTTTTTCTATCATTTGATGAAGATAGATTAAATAATGATGATGATATTGACAAACCATGTTAAATATATAATTTTATTCGTTTCTTCTCATTTTCTAAACTTTATGAACAGTCTCTATGAGATAATTGTTCAATAAGTTTCTGTATATACTATAGTTCTTTTTTTTTTTTTATTCAGTTATGTATCTGATGTGTGGTTCATAACAAGTTATATTGGTTTTTGTATGCATGCTTATTTCTAGAAATTAAATGCTTTATATTTATTTATTTTTTTCTTTCCAAATATGTATTTAGATTTAAAGTTTTTTTTTTCTTTTCTTTTTAATACTATTTTTCATTAAGCAAGAAAAATTATGGATAATAAAAAAAATAATATAATAGATCTAGTCGATAATAAGTCACAATTAGCTCTATTCCAAGAGTAATTTCAAACTTTTATTTGTATCATGAAAGAATTTTCCAGTTTAATTGTGTTTAAATATTTATCAGCACAATACATGCGGAATTAACATTTGAAGTAAGAACATTCAAAAACAAATTTACTACATAAGGTTTTCTCATACAAAAAAAAAGGAAAGTAAATAAGATACCGATTCCATTTCAGAAAGATTTGATTGAAAAATTATAATTATATTTCAATTCAATTGAAAATTATTATCGAGTACTTCACTACGGTGATCGATGTAACTTATATGAAATCTCTGATATATCTTCTTATATCAATTTCCTATTGTTTACTATTTTATCTATCATGATAATGGATAACAAACTAACAAATATTGTTATAGTTATCAAACTCTAATTGTTGATCTTTGATAATTTTTTTTAATTTTTCAATCAATGTTCACTACAACAGTCAGATCAATTGTAACATAAAAAAGTCATTGATAACCATAATTTATATGATGTACCGTTAGAAACAGACTAGTTTTATTTATTTTCCATCTTTCTTTTTTCTTTATGTAATGATACTTTTTTTGGACTTAGTTTGACAAAGAAAAGATATGGATGTGGGTCAGAATGTGAAGTATGGGTGTCATTCATGAGAAGAAGTAAATCCCAATCCACATCCACATTCAAAGTTTTCAATAAAAGTTTTTCAACTAAATAAATATCGATATTTTCAAGTAACTTATTCAAACGAGAAAAATTTGATTAGTGTTAGATGAATAATTCTTAAAATAGTTCGACAATATAATTAAATCAAGTTGTTTTTCTTTTTATAGATTTACAACTTCATACATCTGTTATGTTTTGTCTAAATAATTTGAAATTTTTGAAACTGATTAAATGTCAAAATAATTTCTATGTGTGACATTGAACTGCAATTTTCAAATAGATTGAAATATTTATATACAATCAATTATTAATAAAATGTATCTATTTCAAATCAGTTTTTCAGGCATAAATCATTTAAGAAAATTTTTGTTTTGTAAATGATTAAGAGAGAATAATTCTTAGATCATGTAAAGTTTTTTCTATCATATTATGAACACTTCAGTGAAATACAAAACTTCGAACAATTGGTTTTTGATTGCTACATAGACAAAAAAGATTAATTGTTTAATTCTTACACTACTTCGTATTAACGACTGCAATGCAATGGAGCATAGTTAAAGTTGAAGATGGAAAACGAACTTTTATATTAATATAGAACAAAAAAAAAGATAAAATGCAGTTTTTTATGTATTTTATTTATTCGTTTCATTCTATGTGAAAACAAGAATTTCAGATCTTTTGTCCTACCATGGTCAATCGCATTATTTTCATAGATATACACATAATAATAGTAGTATCATCACGAAATCATATGATCATAAAGAAAATAATAACATCATATCTGATTATATTATTAAAATGTCATTATCATATAATCCGCTTTATGATTTCTTAGGAAAACATTAACAAAAAAAAAAAACATCTTCAAGAGAAATCCAACATACGGCTAAATTCCCAATAAAATCATACATTATCTACGGCAGCTTCTTTTCTGTATATTTAAATCTATATATCAACTCTGTAAGTCGTGTTCCCAACGTACAAACAGAAGTATAGAGAAGGATATATGGAAAAGGACGAACATATTCCGATATAAAGATCCGAATATACATGTAAAAATATGAATAAGAATATAAAAAGAGGGCATACATCTAAGTGGATTACTAGAGTTAGAACATTTTTTTTTATTGTTTCCGACTGAAACGATAAACCGGATCATATTGGTATTATGAGTTTTTGGTGAAGTGCGAGTAATTCAATAACTGAGTAAAATGTTTTTGAAAATTTCATCCCAAAAAAGGATAAAAAAAATTCTAATTTAGACAGCTTTGTAGAGCTCGATGTGCTCTAACGAGCCATAATGAAAACATCCAAAAACATTATTCACTATTTAAATTACTCGTACCCTAGAAAAACCTCATAATAACGATATCACGTTGTATTTTTTCATGCCATTTTTTTCTTAGCATGGAAGTTTGTTTGTTTTGAGTGTACTTTATACTCAAAAGTTTTTCGTATTAAACAGACATAGATAGCAGTCGACCTCTACCAGTCTTCGTAGCGATTTGCCTCAAATATAAAGAAAAATATACGATTTTATAAATAGTATTTATATAGGATTTTGATGAAACTACAAGACGATTACACAGCCTGTACATAACCAAAAAAATTCATAATGCTTGATTAACACTGGACGGTATTCAATATAGCTGACTCAGTATTTTTATTCATATGACTATCTTGTAACTAGAGTCCTGCGCGGGTTTGATTTTTCGAACCCGCACCCGACCCGAGGCCTTTTAGCCGTACCCGTGCCCGACCCGACCCGACAAGGCTCAACCCGAGCCTGACCCGACCCGACAAGGTTCAACCCGAGCCCGACCCGACCCGAGGATAGTTGGACCCGAGCCCGACCCGACCCGAGGATAGTTGAATCCGAGCCCGACCCGACCCGAGAGATTTAAATTCGTTTATTTTATAAAGATGCATCAGTTTATTGCAATATTAAGCATAAAAAATGATAGAAGCTTTATAGCAATAAAAAACACATAGATAATCATGATTGCAAAAAAAAATCATCACAACTTAGTATGATCACATTTCCATTCAAATACATACATTTCAAACAGTTAAGATCGATAATGATCATAACAATAAGTATCGTACAAATATCAATAATACATCTTCAATTAATACAAAACAACTGAAAAATTTTGTAAAAAAATAAGAGAGTCAAGTGATTCTGGTGATAATTGTTGACGTCGAACTTCAAGAATCCGACCTGTTTTACTGAATATTCTTTCAGATACAGCAGAACCTGCAGGTACTGCTAAGAGAGAACATGCGAATAATGATAACCTAAGGAGAATCAAATTTAAATTAATTTATTGAATTTTTCTTGTGCATTTAAGGAGAATGATATAGTAATCAAGAAACTCACTTTTTGTATATGATAGTGTTTTTGTCACCGTTGTAAAAGTGATTCTCCTTTTGGGTATGATATTTTCGCTTTAATATAATCATCTACTTTATCCATCGGCCTCTTATCATCATCGTCTGATGATGAGTCTACAAATGCATTAAAAGACTTGAGAACGTCGTGTACAGTGTCTATTTTAATACGTTTTTGATGTGTTGAGGAATTGTTGTTGGTACCTGTCTCTGTTATTTCTTCATCGACTTGTTGATCTATACCTAGAGTTTTTAAAAGTATTCGTATATTTTTAATAACAGCATTACGTTCTGATTTCATTAGACTCTGAGAATCATTGACCAATAGAATTGAGTTTTATTATTCTGTGAGTTTAAGACGAACGAAAATAGAGAGCAGAAGCATACATACGCAAAAAAATTTGACCCGATACAACCGGACATTTTTTAATTTCAAACCCACACCCGACCCGACCCGACAGCTGACAGACCCGTACCCGACCCGACCCGATAAGATTGAACCCGAGCCCGCCCGCACCCGACAAGATTGAACCCGAGCCCGCCCGCACCCGCGGGTCGGGCTCGGGTGCGGGTCGGGTCGGGTCTGGTTGCAGTACTCTACTTGTAACACCATTATATGATTAAAAAATAGTAGATTCTAGGAAAGATAGTTGTTTCCATTATAAATGAGACGATACATAAAGAATGAGCAGCTACGATGAAATACAATTCTCTTATACTTTACCTTTTGTATATATTCAAAGTTTCTAAAAAGATTTACCTAGTAATAGTTGATCAACAACTAACGTTTTTGTATATATATCTTGCCCATTCTCCTATTCACGTCATATTGTGGTTTTTGTTCTGTTATTACTTCCTTACTAATTACTTTTATGATTTTGATGAGTGTCATAACTTAATAAAGTAGTCAAGTTACAAAAGCACACTCCATATATCGCTGATATGAAGCAGAAACAACTCCAGTACCATTAAAGTAACAATAATAACAAAGTAGTTTCTAATCAAATGCAATAAGTAATAATAGTAATAGCATTACTATCAGTTATCGAGTAAAAGTAATAAAAAATAATAGTAATGTGACATTCCTAAGAAAAGCTAGATCGAATTACGTGTGCAAAAAATTTGCGCCTAAATTTCAAGTTCATAAACGTTCAAAAGTTAGTATCTTTTTAGTACCGAGAACGATATTGAATTTTTTAATTTTCTTCGCGCATTCGAACCATCCATGTTGAAATCACTAATCCAAAAATTTCAGCTTTCAATAACTTCCCTTCCCATAGTTAGCCAATACCGACGTTTAGCACCATCATACCTGAATGAGAAAAATGCCAGCAAAAAGATACCATGTAAAGTTAGGCTTCTTAGCGTTTCACACATAATTCAAATCTTTTATGAATTATGCTAAAAGAAAGAGTTTTAAAAAAACATAAGGTATTTAAAGTATTCCATATCAACTACCTAGTGAGATTAAATTAACCAAAAAGAGTGAACAATGTCACAATTCATCAGTTTATCACTGTTGATCTTTTGCAGTGTACAGTGTATCAACTGACATTTTTTCAAGCTCAGAGATCCTAGAATCAAGTTTTGATATTTCATGCAACTTTTGATTCTGTACAATTTGAGCAAAAATTTTTTTAGAATGATATTAATGTTAATAACATTGTTCTTGATGATGTTATATTGAACGATTTTCTTCAGAATGTTATTGACGACACTGTTCTTGATCATATTAATTGAAATGACTTTCTCTACAATGATATTCATGCTAATGATATTGTTAATGATACTCATAGTAATGGTCTTTTGATTAACCAAGTTCATCCTAATGATGTTATTAATAGTGATCATAGCAATAATTTCATGATTAATCAAGCAAAATGAATACCGATAAAATACTACTATATCAACTAGATATCAGTAGCTACTAAGTAATGAAACAGTACACGTAACAATACCCTACAGTTTATATTTATTAAAGAAATATTTCGTTTGTGAATATTTTCAAAGAAAATCATTTTTTAGAGATGTTCAATTTAAAAATTACATGCAAAAAGAAATAAAATTTTCTATGGTTCAAAAAGCTTGTTAGCAGAGCCTCTTTGGAGCTGATATGTGGAACTCACATATTTGAGTGTGGGTTTAGGTGTGGTGTGGGTATGTTGAAGAGAATACTCACATCCATCCTCACACACACTCACACCCACATCGAATACCCAAACCGTATATTTACAGACACATAGGCTATAATTGTCTGTGGCATTTAAAGATGCATTGGCCAATCTGTTTTGGTAGCAAAAGAATTGTACTCTTATCGGAGTTTTCAGGCTCGATAGGACCCTGTGAACAGATTTTCCAAAACACTGGAGGCTGAGCCTCCGCCACCCGGTCTTTTTCTGGTCACGTCCTATGCTCTGTGATGTCATTCACTCAAGAGGGAAAAAGCGAAAATGCTGTACTTCAACGTACTTCCGGACTACGCCATAACTATGCATCAGATCTGTTTAGCTATTTCAAGTCTCTTATCGACCTGTGTTACGGTATATTAGCCGGAGTTCAGCTTATGTAAGTCATCCTCACCCTAAGGCCAAAATACTTCATTGTACTTCCAAAGTGGGAGTACGGTGAAGTATTTGGGTTTTATCGGCAGACAGACTTACGCAAGCTGAACTCCGGCTAATATACTGTAACACAGGTCTATAGGAGGCTTAAAATAGCTAAACAGATCTGATGCACAATTGTGACATAGTCTGGAAGTACAGGGAGTACGCTGAAGTACGGCATTTTTGCTTTTTTCTCCTTGCATTCACTGCATGTTTTTCTCTTATGAGATTAATTTGATGAGTAATTATTTATGGAATCCATTGGAATAAAAAACATTGTGAATATAACCCATTACTGAGTGAAAAAGCTAGACATGACTTTGCGGCACGCACATTTTTCTGCTTACCTGTATAAATTAATTCTCTTGCTCTTTCTCTCCGATGGTAGCTGAGGATCAGATTATAAGTCTCAAAATATTTGTTCTTTTTTTTAATAATGGGAGCAAAGGACACACGATCATTTTGATATAAATTTAATAGAATCAGAACCATATTTACGATAAACAAAAGAAGGTGCACAAAATATTCTATTTCCTCAAATATACTCAAGATTATTACGCTCGCCATACTGTGTTATATAAAGTATCGTATGTCATCGTATACGAGTGTGACTGTTTTACCTGGGATGTCTTTGTAATATTAGCAATTTGTCGTTACAATATTATTGCGAAATGAATTCCTGAGATTCTTGTATTTTCTTGGAATGCCGTTGTTATACTATTTTTGATCACATTAGAGTAAGGGTGATATTCCAGAACGAGCAATCCAACGAAATTTCTTGAAAGTTGTGAAAAAAACATAGAATATCAAGAGATTCTAACAATTAGATTCAATACACTTTTTTACGCGATACCTAATCATCGTGTAATATACGATCGTCAACCCAGACACATGCATTCAGAATAAGCATAGAATTATGCTTCTATTTCTTTTTTCTAGATAAAAGGATCAAATGTTGGCAATTGGCATCGCTATCTTAATATTAAACTTGACCGTTACCTATAGTCGAATTCTACTTTATAATACCGAGAATCGTCAAGATGTTGAAAAATTCGATTGTGTTTATCATGTGTACGACGATGGAGAAGATATTTCATACTGTCGACGTCCAGGTGGACGTCAATCACTCAATCGAAATAGAATTGAATGTGACAATGAAGGAGAGAAAAACCTATTCCGTGATCTACTCAAACAAGAAATACATCCAAGCATTATTCTCAATTGGAGTTCAAGTGTCGAAATGGCCGATTTGTATGCCAATGTCTACTACAATCGGTCATTGATTGATGATAACGACGATCAATTTATATGCGACTGCACGAAACGGGGAACATTTGGCAAATATTGTGAATATCAGTTGACACATGACGCAGAATCATTCAGTCAAGCTATCAATACTCAATTTGAAACAAAGCGAAATGGTGACTCATGGAATACACAACGATATGGAAAGATTCTCTGTTATGAGACATTACCTTGTCACTCAAGTCCACTCTGTCTCGATTGGCGAGAAATTTCTGATGGTGTGCAGCGATGTTCTCATGGTATTGATGAAGAAAATTGGGATAAGTTGGAATTCAACGAGTGCGAGGATGATGAATTCCGATGTACAAATGGCATGTGTATTCCAGCAGAGTTCTGGCTGGATGGTAAGTACTGTCAATTCTACCAAAAAATTCTTATTGCATTGATCGTTTTCACAGGTGATTATGATTGTATGGATTGGAGCGACGAATATCATCGTGATGATGAAAGATCATGTCCGTTTGAGGCGAACGCAATGGAATGCGATGAACATGTATGTTCCAGCGGAACATATTCGTGCGGTGATGGACAATGTGTTGAATGGAAGATTCGAATGGCATTTCAACGATTCGCAGAACCAGAGAATGACTGTTTCAACAAGCGCAATCTTAACTACATGTGTGAAATAAGTCCACATCGACCTGCTTGGACGCTCGAAAGTGGACTATGTTGGCCAGACAATGGCTATGATGATGCTCGTTTTCCCCCAGGGCATATGATGAATTCGTCAAAACTAACAAACCACGAAGAATGTCAATATCTATTTCGATGTGTTTTGTCGAAAGGTTTCGAGCATGATTGTCCATGTAATCATCGAAATTGTACACAAATGATGATGAATGTGTGTTCAAGTCTCAATCACCTCATTCTCTATCCACCAGAAGGATTAATCAATCCAAATGTTATAATCATGTACAACTACAGTTACTCTATGGAAAACCCAACTTTTCAGATTTTTGCACTTTCCGGAGGCATACGATGTCGAGGGTACTTTTTTCAGGCGAAACTCCTTACACAATTGCCGATCAGTTTGACGCTGATCTCTAGTCCTCTTATCCATAATATCCTTTGTACAATCGATAATCCTCAGGTTGGATATCGAGATTTTTTGTCATCTTATCAAAATGACAAGTTCTGTTGGAATGATTCACTAACATTCAATGGTCGTCCATATGCTGTTAATCCTGCCATATGTACTACTACAGGAGAATGCATATCACAATATCGAATTCGTGACGGATTTAGGGACTGCTTCGATCAACAAGATGAAGAAATGGTCCTTGACAAGAATTATTGCACTGGAAATGTAGGACGACATCGTTTTCAATGTTTTAATGATCAACGAAAATGTCTCCAACTGATTAGGTTAGGTACAGGGAATGCTGATTGTTCGAACAGCTATGATGAAAGTTGGTATGGTATTGGTACTGATCTTCGACTTCAGCTTCCATGTTTTAAAGAAGTTACTAATAATTGTCGCCTTGTAAAAACATACATTCAACAGTCATCTATTTGGAATTCAAACAACAACAGTTCGTTCGTTAATCTTCAACAACAAGAGTCATCGAGCCGTATGCCTTTTCGACGTTATTGTGATAGTTTCTGGAATTTGGACAACCATATTGATGAAATGCCTTCTTCGTGTCAATATTGGATATGTCAAAATGATCAATATCAATGTCGCACAGGACAGTGTATTGCACTCGATTGGGTTTGTGACGGCGAATGGGATTGCTCAGACGCATCTGATGAAGAAGCTATTTTGCTAACTGAAAACCTTTCATACCATAATGCTCGTTTGCCAAATTTACTTTCACAAATTAAAAAATGTCGAGAACGATATTCTAAATCACCATTCTCGAAAATTTGTAATACATCATTTGAATTTGGTTGTTATCTATCTCGAGTATCAAATCCATTGGATATTCAATTGAATCGTCCATGTATTAATCTTACTCAGATTGGTGATGGTTTAGAAGATTGCTACAATGCCTATGATGAAAAAAATACATTGGTATCGAATTCGTACATCGGAGGCATGTGGGGTTTTCATTTTCGTTGCGGGAATCATCATATAAGCTACCCAAATGCTTGCGACCGACTCAGTAATTGCACCCAGATTCTTTGCACACACTATCGAGATAAAAATGAATCATGCTCCGATATTAATGATTTCATTTGTCTTGGGGACGATCATTGCAAGAAAAATGCACGGTGCAATGGAAAATTCGATTGTTTCCATGGAGAAGATGAATATTGGTGTCCGTCTGGTACTCTCAATAATCACATAAGATATCGCAACGACAAGTGGTACATTTCACTACAACGCCCTGAATCTCTTCCTCAAATATCCTACCCATCTGCAAATATGCTGAAGGCTAATCCACAACAGTTATCAAAGTCCACCATCAATCTTCGAAAGGATCAGTTTTTCAAAGTACATTCATATCAATGTAATCGAGGTATTGCTGTTATTGAAATGAATGAAACTCGATGTCTATGTCCACCCGCTTATTATGGTAATTGGTGTCAATTCTTCAGTGATCGAATCAGTATTATTGCACATGTCAATCAAAAAATAGAACTAAAGACAATATCGAATAGTACGCTCAAAATCAAAGCTAATTTTCTTTTCAATAATAGAATCATTGATCATCATGAATTTCATGTTGTTCCGATATTGGAAAGAAACAGGATCATTAAACATAAATTTTATCTTCTCTATTCACGTTCTATAGAAATGCTTACACATAAGCAATGGCGTTATTTCAATCGAAGTGATGTTATCAGTAATCATCCATATTCAGTTCACTTTGACGTTTTCTCTCTTGAACAGAATAACAATGTGAAAGAAATCGGCTCTTGGCGTTATCCAATCTATTTTGACTATCTGCCAGCATATCGCTTGGCTGTTGTATTAAAATTTCCGCCTTGGTTTTTAAATAATACAGCTCATCCTTGTTCACAAAATTCTTGCAATACAAATTCTATATGCATGCCGATTTTTAACCAAAACAATTCCTATTATTGTTCATGTAAAAGTGGTTATTTTGGAGAAGACTGCAGCATGTATGAAAGTCGTTGTGAGACATATTGCTCAGCCAACGCTCTTTGTCGAACCAATGCTGATGAGATGAAGGCTAACATAACCGAACCTTATTGCATCTGTCCACTTAATCATGTCGGCCCACATTGCAACTTAAAACACAATGACTGTTATTCAAATCCATGTTTAAATAAGGGAACTTGCTTTCCTACTGACGACTGGAGTGGAGAAAAAGCTTTCATGTGTGTTTGTTCAAAGCGATTCTATGGAAATCGATGTCAGTATGTTATGGGATCAGTTCATGTTAATTTGAACATGACAAGGACATTGTCTGTTCATGCAACTGTTGTTCAATTATATGACTTGGAGATACCTTCCTTTCAACTTTTCATTCGACATCAGCAAGTCTATAGTGGCATGCCATCAGATATTACTCATTATCATTCTGGTGTTTATGCGCCTCTACTTGGTCTTTTAAAAATTTATGAAAATTCAACATCCCCAAAATATTTCCTCGTGTATATTTTGGCACAAGTATCAATAATTAATATTACGTCTTTTCCACAATACTGTCCGCATGCATCATTGCTGTTATCCAAGAGTAAGTTTTAGTTGCATATTAGTGCTCAATTGATATATTGCTTTATACTTTCAGATGTCGATGAATCCTCTTCATCTGTATTTCTATATCATCACATCTGTCGCAATGATTCTCAACTCTTGTGTTTTTATGATGAAACCTATCTCTGTATATGTCAAGCGGATCATTATCGTGTGGAATGTTTCATTCACAATACCCAACTTGATCATTGCAACAAGTGTTTATCTGGTGGAAAATGTCTGCAAGGTGATCTAAATGATCCCAATGATTTCGTCTGTGTTTGTCCTCCTTCTTATTATGGACGTCTTTGCGAATTCAACTCGCAATTATTTAACACCACTACCAATCCAAACCCGGTCACTACTTCTTCAAGAGCAGTCGTGATCAACTACGTCTCTATTCCTTTTCTACTCTTCACCATTGCTTTCTTGTACAATTCTAATCTCTTTAATCGTATTTAATCTGCTGACATAATTAAAACTTTGTCGTCATACCTATTTTTCAATATCATGAATATTAATCACGCTAATTTGTTCTATTTACTCTGCGAATTCATTCTAACCGCTTTCATTTCTTTTTACTTATTTTCTGTGTCCACCTATTATAAAAAACAAGTTAAGTGAGATCTAGCTTTGTGATATCTAAGAAAATTATTGTTTCAAGGATGATAGATGAAATAATAAATGACATATGAATAAGTAGAAGTTATGTTTTGCTACATTTCTTCTGCTTTTACTTGCTCACCGTGAACAAATGCAATGTATTTTTGAATGTGGGTTTGGATGTACTTCTTTGTTTGACCCATTTCACGCCCATACCAAATCCATATCATTACAGGAAGACGGTTGTTTTGTTGTTTACTAGATACATTATGATAGAAAGCATGTGGCATAATCAAACGAAAGAAAATGGCACGTGACTAATGAAGTAGAAGGTACTAAATAAGTAATGATGTATCGACTTTCTTGCTGTCGATAAAACGAAAGAATATTGCTCTACAAATGATACTATTGTTTGAAGAATCAATTATTTCTAGAGAACAGGAAGCTCACATTGAGTGTAGCAATCTAAAACAGTAATCTCATATCCGATACGAAATAAGCATTTTTCAGCACTCAATATTACAGCTCTTTGTGTAGCAACTGTATATATGTATTCAGATCTTAGAAAATAGTAGATTTCTATTCATATGGTTACACAAATCACTTTTTTGTCAATATGTATACTGAGAAAAAAAGAAAACATTATTGTGGTATTTTACTGTGAATGGATTGGTAGAAAAATGTAATATTTTTTCCCGATTTCCTCTGCATTTTTAGCTGTCTATGAAGAAAAAGAGTATAAAAACGGATTCATTTCTTTACAACTGTCTGAAATTATCAAGCAAAATTCAACGGATACATCAACTACACATTATCTGATATATGATTACCGTCGTTAATGAAGTTTTCTTTTATAATGAATTCTAATATACAAAAACAAAAAGCTGAAGTGCTTTTTCATGCATACAGATAATAGAAATGTTGCCGATCTTTATAAATAGAAAAACTTAAATGTCATTGGATCATTATTGAGAAATATCTTGCAATTGAGACATCGATTCAAATAATGCTTGATTTTTCAGTTTTCAATCAGTAAAACATCCATCTTGTCAGTCTTGGCTGAGAAAAAAGAAAATGCGTAGTGAAAATGACAAGCATTCATAACAAAGACCAGAATGAACTAACAACAGAAAGTCGCTATATTCGAGACATGAATATTGGAGAATAGGCTTTGTTATTTTGAATTATCACTGATGTGACTGGGTGGTTGGATGCAACGATCCCCACCTCTCCACTTACACATCCACGTTGAATCATGCATCTATCTACATGCACACCTGATTGAAAAGACCGAAAAAGTGTGTTCAGACCCAACAGCAAATTTTATGCGATTAGGATGTGAATGGTAATGTGCCTGTAGGTTAACAAAAGACATGTATTCACATTCTCAATCCTCTTTCTAAATTGAACTCTTGAACAATCATTTGAAAATATTTCAGCTCATCATTAAAACAGATACGTTAAGTCTTTTCTTGATTCGTCTCGAATAATAAATCTTGATCTTCAGAAGTTGCTATAGAATCGTCGAGTGTGGATGATTTCTATGCATAATATTTTAAGAAATCATAGTTTGATTGAGCAAATATTGTAAATAGGTGTAGGTGCCGATATTCTCTTCATCCACACTCATTATTGTTATGTAATATTCCTAACAAATGTAAAAGCAAAGTTGATGTCCAAAATTTCGTCCATATACACTATATGTTAACTGCGATATAGCATCATGATAACCCTCAATGCAATTTTTCTCTTTCTGTGTCACTTTTCATTTGTTGTTATTGTTTCTTTTCTCTCTTCTGTTTATTCCTCTAAGTTATGTATATGTGTGTGTAACTGTGTGCGAACGGATATTCTTTTTCTAGTGAAATAAAAGTAAAGCTCGCTTGTTTCAAACTAGCGCTATAATTTTCAGCTAATAATCGATTATAGTAGAATCACATCTTTTTATCTTGAATTTAGTTTCGTTTTCTCTTTTTTATACAATATCTAATTTCTAGTCCTAGGATCTTAAGAAAAAATGTTTTGAAAGAATGAGCAAGGAATCATCCAATTATGATATCAAATAACAAGGAAAATATTGAAGAAACGAATAATAAGTAAATCTGTGGCAAAAACAAATCAATAAAGGCAAAACTTAATAAATTTGACAAGAAGGCTATAAAAAAAATCAGATTTAGTAGTATGTCCTGTTGATATTTTGCTGATTACATTCATGTCGGTCTCCAATATCAGTATTATAATCTTTTTATCAATAAAAGCTATGTAAATATTTTTTTGAGTAAAGTCTAAGATGGAACATGAAGGTTCGAATTCTAGTATATAGTTATTAAAGAACTTACTTTAATGAAAAAGAATGATGAATATTTTATTGAAAAGTAGTTTTTTACTACTGCATAGTGTGACAATTTGTGTTGCAGTCCAATATGAATATGATAATTAGGAATACGTCATTTGGCTGTAGCCTTTTCAATGTTAAATTACCTTCATCAGAAAATCTCATTGGAGAGACTACGATCAAGCACAGTTGGTCCATGATTGTTCATCATGGTTTCCACTAGTCAGTCGAGAGCATCTATTGTAGTAGATCGATTTTGAGCAATTATTTCATCCTAACAGCTGCTCATTGTTTTGAAAAAATCGTCCCATTATATATTACAATTAAGCCTAGTATCTATTATCCAATAGATGAAAATACAACCATTCGTATCGTAGATCACAGCTATCTCCATCCGAAGTATCAAGGTCATACTGATGGATATGCTAATGTCATTGCACTGTTGGGATTAAATAAACCATTGAATTTCAATAATAATCCCTGTGTTACTCCAATTTGTATACGTACTACAAATACATTAAGGAATATATCACAGTATCCGAAAAATGGTACACGATTAGCAGTAATCGGTTGAAACTCAGTAAGACAAGCTAGAGTGAGTATATTTAATGTTCTTTAAGAAGGAGAAATTTTCGTAATTAATAACAATGATCCAATTGTTTTCGTGGGTGTGAGTGTCGAAACATTGAAAGCCACACTCACACTCACACCCACACACACACCCTGAAAAACGAAATAAATAATAAACTATTAGCATAATGTGAAACATCACATAACTGCGTCAATCATGATTTTTTCGTTAAATGTATCACAATCTGTGGAACGAAGATCTAGGTTTTTTTCGTGTTCACAGGTTTATGACCATATTTGGCTAACCATTTGAGTTCCTTCCGAACTTTAATTTTTCCATGCCAAGAATTGTTACGTAGCGGGTGACCTTCATTCGAAAATAGTAGTAGTAGAGCAGGTACATCGAGACAGTAAAGACCGCGTTCTAACATATAATTTTGATCAATAGAAGCACGAATATCATTGGTACCAGTGATAATATGTGTGGGTGTACGCACTTTATCGAACTGATAAATAGCTGACTCACCCAAGTAACGTTGCGGTATTTCCCATGAAAATCCACCGATGAAACCACTGATATATTGGAATGGATCCGTTCTTCCCAAGAAAGAAGTCTGGTCAACTCCTCCAACACCAGACACAACAGCGTTGAACTGTGTAGTTTAAGTAATTAGCCAATTCGTTATAAACCCTCCATAGCTGAAACCGTCAATAGTAAGTTGATCCGCATAAGCTATTCCATCGGCAATCAAACGGTCAACACCCGCAAGAATATCTCTGTCAGGTTGAATGAGTATTTCAAAACGAATTTCATTGAGAAACTGATCACCGTAGCCAGTGAAGCTCCGATAGCTTGGTTCAAAAACTAACCAGTCTTCGGTAGCTGTCATAGGAGCCTAAGTCAACCAATTCGCGTGAAAGAGATTTAGACTTGTATCAGTCGGACCGCCGTGAAGGAAAACGAAAAGAAGTAGATTTGAATATTCAAATTTTCCTGGTAGATAATGTAAAGTTCTTTCAATCGTACGACCATCTTCGTCATTAATTCATTCGTATAATTTTGCTCGAGGTAAATTTCGTTCTGTGAAAAGTTTATTTTCATTGGTGATTACGTTTGCCAATTCAAGTTGATCGATTTGATCAATACAATAAACTTCTTCTGGTCGTTCGAAAGATTAATGAAGAAATGCGATTGATGATGATTCTTTTGATGAGGATGAAGTGATCTTGTCATATGATCCATCCCATCCACGTTGTAAAGTCGAACAATCTGATGGTGATTGTTGTATATAGGTTTGTACGTTGGTTCCCAAATGTCGAAGTATATAAATACTGACTTCGAATCGGACTGCGTATCCCACAATGTTTCCATTGAAATCTTCTCCTAGACGTTCAATTTGTCCGTTGGTTACATCAACGAAGTGCAATCGTTGTTGTGTATGATTGAATTTCCAATTATTCGGTGTGAGAGGATACACTGGAAAGAACACATGTTTACCGTCCGTTGATAATTGAAGATTTTGTTCGAATCTTTCGTTATTCGTCAATCTTAACGATTATGAGACATTTTGTAATTCGATCGAATAAATTTCGACATCTGCTAGATCTTCAATAACGACTACTGTAGACAAGAAGACAAGTTTTTGTTCAGATGAAACAAATATGATTTCACCAACCGAAAAAATTGACATTGATGATGAGATTGATTTCCGTAGTTATCTGCCGATTCTTTTTGCAGAGATCAATATGATAGAGAGAACTAGTGTCTTTAGGCTTGTGTCGACGCTGTTGAATGATATCTTTCCATTCGACTTCATGTAATTCGTCTTCGTCGTTGATCGATTGGGATGGCATCCCTGCGAAATAAAGAGACGAATCATTGTTTGACCATATGATAGCTGAAGGAAGTTGGATGCCGATATCAACAGATAACAACTCATCTGAAGTAATATTGTACAGCTAAAGGTGCTGTCTCTTTTTCAGATGTCGATCATCTGTTGTGTGTTTTGCTAAATTTTCATCGATTAATAATAAGATCCAATCTCTACTTGGTGACCATTTCGGTTTAATAATTTCTGAAAGCTGTCCAGTAATCAGCTTCTTTCATCATCCTTGAGTTTCATAAAGCCATAAACTATTCTCATAGGAATTCAATTCTCATGCTGGATGTCTACAATGAACAAATACATATTGACCATTTGGAGAGAGACTCAACGATGGAAAATGTGCGGAAATAAAAAAATTCATCGAATGTAAAATTTGGTTGGGTTTGAATCGACGAAAAGCAAAAAAGAAGTTCAAAAACGAGCAGGTAATATAACTTCATTTCGATAGTTGATTGCACTAGTTGTAATCGAAACAAAACAAATTTCAAAAGACCATCGGTCTCACACAGGTAAATAATAAATAAATATAAAGTTTATCTTGTAGTCATCATGAAACAAAGAATTCTGAGTAGAAAGAGGTCCTTTTCTTCGTTGGATCTTCTATAAGAAATCGATACATACTCAAGTTTCGATGTGAATTTGCCAATGGCATACGTTCGCTTCAAAAACGACTGATAAAAACTACACGCGCACACACATAGAAATATAGTAAAAAAAAGCCTTTCCAATTGCACGAGACAAGAGAGAAATAGGGGATTATTTTTTTTGTCTATCGTTTGACATTGTCAGAGGGCTTAGTGCTTTTGATTATCTTATGTAGAGATTAACATTTATTCTCCTACTTCAAGGAGTTATTCAATTGCGAATTACAATAGCGAATTTTGTTGTATCATTCTGACTGATTGCGTTTTCAAGTGCCATTATCTGTGTCAAAAAGCGAATACACACGTATTTGCCATCAAATCCTGTAAGTCCTTTGATTATGAAAACTTGTATAGCGAACCAATACCTAAGAGACGAATTGATCAAGTTTCTCTAGGTGGACTCTGCCATAGAAGTTTTCAATCAATATATAAAAGATAAGAATATTGGATGATGTTCATCGTAGTACAAGTTTTGAGTGATATATGGTTGAGTTCTCTGTTCCATCAGGGATCTGTTTGAAGAATTGACAAGAAATAGAACCCTTCCGAGCTTGGCTTATGCCGAAATACAGCACTCAACTCAGAATCAACTATATTTTCCTGTTGTTTTTCCTGTCATCAAATCATATATATGAATACACTGAAGCAATCGATCAGAAATATTCGAGATATAGCTTAGTCTGTTTTATCTACTGTGCAAGCATAAGACAAAACGAAGAATGAACACGAGGAACAACTGATTTTTCAAAAAATTCTCTCATATCTAAACTGGTAAAGGAAGATGTTATGGACGATATAGGATTTGTCTATGTGTTTTCGTGGAATATTGTTGCTGTTGTTATTGTCAGGAACCTGCTCTAATATCGTGTGTCATCAAGAATAAAATATTAAATTCACTGAGTACATACAACTATGTACAATAGCTATTGGTCTTTTGATCAAATGTTTGACGATACAACTTAGCCTTTCAAGATAATATTGAGAAACACTAGATGATGATGAAAATAATAATAATTATTTGGTGCAATTCAAGTATTTTTCAAGCATAGAAAAGCCGTTCATGTTTTAGCTTCAAGCTTGTTTGACCCTTTGATTTGTTCTGATAATGCAACAATGTGTGTCTGAATATGTGATCTGAGTTGAGAACCGAACAGTAGTAGTTTAGTATTGATAGACTAGTATTACATTACATCGATCTTTGATAGATTATCTCGGATAAATTGAAGGTCATATCGACAACAGCGAGATAACCAACATGAAAATCTATCTGAACAGGCCATCCTGATAGGTTAATCGCAGAGAATCGCTCGGTTCACTTGCTTTTCAAAAATGTGTAGAAGCAAAAACACTCACAGTCACACCCGTAAATGATCTGTTCTTTTATTTCATGGCTGGTAGTTCATTTAGAGCTTCTTTCTTTTTTAAATCAATTACAACATATTTCTTATATAACTAGACATTTGTGCTCTAATTTTTGAGATGCCCACGAAGTTGTTCTGCTGTTTTTTTTCAGAATAAAACATTATACACATAAAAAACATAAGAGAAACAAAAAATAGAAGTCAATCAATGAAATATATGAAAACGAACATTTTGTAACTACAATAAATGTGGAAACCTCGGATTTAAATCCGAGAGTTATGTGTACTTCAAAAAGTGAATGAGACAGATGAGTCACCCTAGAATGTGTGGACATCAAAATTGTCCTGGCAAACCCTTTCTGTAAACACTTAATTTCTATTGGCTATTGCTCAGCCAATACGGTTTGGAGGCAAATACAGCTCAGATTTGAACTCTTCACCTTGATTTACCCTAAGAAACTCGCTTTTTCTATAACTTGATTTCTATTGGTCACTGCTCAACCAATGGGATTTCGAGGCGAATAGAACATAGATTCGAGTTCTCCATTCTAGAAAACCTCAAACTATCATCTCTGTGATGGGAAGATAGAGCTCTAATTGTGGATCATATACAGCGTGGACAAAAACAGAACCGAATTCCGATTAATTATCTTTGCAATAGACGAGTTAGCTTTTTTGTTTCTTTATGCTTTATATACCATTTTGTAGCTCGTGAAATTCTCTATCGAATGGTATGTAATAGTTGGGGTTTTATCTGACTGTGATAGGAAAACTTTTTTATGAAAACAGAGAAGGGTCTATCTTCTCATAGGGAAAAATGACTATTTTTGCAATAACTCAGCAATGGTTCGGCCAATCATTCTCATCTTCGAATTCGACCGAGATATTGTTAAGACTAAACTGTGTAGAAAATTTCATCGCGATCTGACTCTCCTTTCAAAAGTTATCGTGTTAACGGCCGGACGACCGGACATACTGATCGATTCTAGAGTGTCCTCACTTTTTGAGTACACAAGAAAAAGACACAAGAAAACAGTAAAAAGATGAAAATCATTGATTATTGAGAGTAGAGATGCAATGAAAAAAGGTTCTAAGAACTTTTACATAATATTAGTGCAAATATACAATGTAAATAATAAATAACATTAATAACCATTCAGGAAATTCGAAATATTTGCTGTGCTCAGTAAAAGTTTGTTCATTTTATGAAAATAGCATTCGTCGATAAACGAATGAGTACTAATCAATAGTGCTATCAAAAATATCTAGAAGATATACATGTAAGAAACACATCTCTATTGAGAGAGTAAATGTTTCTTCAATGTATATGTATTTCCTGCATAGTCCTAAATAAAAACCAATCAGTAAAGTTTTATAGTCACTTTCATAGCCGTGGGTGGATGGGGATTGATATTGATGTGGGATATGGATGTAGGGTGTGCATGTTGATCTTGTTCTGGTTCACAAACACCTACAACATAGACATTCATCCATGCCTACACTCACATCTACCCTATTGTTCAACGTATGAACTAGAGCATGATACCCAAGCATCGATCATTGGAACAAGACATTAAAAGAGTCATACGATTTGTACAAAAAAATGGACACGCGACCAGTGTTAAGTTTTCGTGGTCTCATATTACAAGAATTTTGAAAAAAAAACGAACATGTTTTCATTAACACAATTTTCTTTAAACAGAATGGATAGTTCAAGTTCTTAGAGCTAAATTCGAACTCGTAGATCTATTCGCAGACGTTTTGACAGTCATTCTTGTCATGCAGCTGCTTACAGCTCGGACAAGTTCACGTCGAAAGGATCTGGTGGTAAGAATATAAAGAAAAAATGAGAAGCTGTGGTTACCGTAGGTAGCTAAAAGAGTTATAGCAGTGGAAAGTTTGGCTGCTTCTGTCGGTGGCGCTCCCTTAAATGTGTAGTAGACGAATTTATTAATAAGGTACGGTAATGTAAGAACTGTATTGACAACACTATGAGCGATGACAAGACGAATGAGATGATATTCTCCATGGGATATAGTAGGATGAACGAGGCGACGGATGGATCGTATTTGAGCGACAGTGGCTACGTTAATGACAGTCAAGATAATTGTGGGACACAGACCGAAGAAAATAAGAACGAAGATATCATAAAAGATACGATAGACACCTGGTCGCGCATAGCACACGCCCTGTTCGATTTCGAACAGAAATGGAACGTGTAAATTGAGAAGGAGACAAAAGACGACGAGTAAAGCAATGATGATGAACGTTGTTCGGCGTCCACACAAGACCACGTAAAGATGACGGTTTTTAGTAAGCTGAGCCTCGCGAACACGAGCATATCGATTGATAGAAGCTGCTGTGAGTAAGTATGACGCGAAAAGATAGGTGATATGAGCGAAGTAGCGCCTAATCTTGCACCAAATCAGTATTTGATTCTCCAACTGCAGGAGAAAGCCATTTGTCAGTGACCAAACAAGTAAGCCGATGATAAGAACCAGATAGTTGTTGAGAGAATAGACAATCAAATAGATTGAACATGAATTGGAACGAAATTTCTTACGCAAAAAGACAATCAAACTAAGACTATTTCCGATGAAACCAACTGCAAATGCAATGAGATAAATGTAGCGCGAAAAGATATAAACACGAACGAACGCTAATGTGTTGTCATTTACCATCCTTGTCGTCACTCGTTGATTCAACCTCTATCCTGTTCTAATTATTGTAAGAATAAAAGAAACACAGTATAGTAGTTACAATAAAATAAACACTCTTCCTAATGCAATGAAATCGTGGTTGTTGGTGTAGCTGTGGGTGGAATGTGGAGGTGTAGGATGTGTATGTGGTCGAACTAACGACCTACATCCAAATCCATGCGTCTAATTCTTCACAAAAACGACTGTCACATTGATTTGATAAGCTATGTTTGAGTAAAAAACAACTACCTTTCTTTTTACTTAAATAGAAATCGAATTCAATGTATTTGATTGAGAAAATCAGGCAAGTAATTTCCATCCATTGGAGAACAAGGTGGCATTTAGATGATATTTGTTATTTTAATGCATAAGATTTAATAAATAGGATCCTTTCTTTCCTGCAAAATATAGTTTCATTGCATGCATAATTTAGTTGTATTCAAGGCGCCACAATGAAGACTAAAAGAGAAACTAGAGACTCTACCTCAATTGACAGAACAGTCTGTAAATAATATCTTCGAGCGGCTTGCGTACCGCTCAAAGAAAAACAAAATGCCACAATCAATGTCTACCATGTGCAATACAAATCAGATTCCTCTTTTAAGGTAATCATCATTGTCGATACTCTTTCCCGTCTCTAGTGAAGCAATCAAGAAAAAAGCGCAGCCATACTCAGGCATCGTATACGGCTTTTTTGAGATTAAAAATTAGGAATTACTCATTGCACAAAAAGAAATGCCATGTCCGATATTTGAGTATGACTGCGCTTTTTTCTTGGTTGATTCTCTAGAGATGAAAAAGATTATCGATAATGACGAGTACCTTAAAAGAGAGACCTGATTCATATTGCACATGGTAAACATTAACTGTGGGGTTTCATTTTTCTTTGAATGGCAGGCAAAACGCTCGAATACATTATTTATAGGCTGTCCTGTCAATTGAAGTAGGACCTCTCGTTTTTCTTTCATGATTCATTGTGGTGCTTCGAATACAACTAAATTATGCATGCAGTGAGAGCATATGTTGAGAGAAAGGAAGGACCCTATTTATTCAATCACATGCAATAAAATAACAAATATCATTGAAATATCACTTTTTCCTCCAATGGATGGAAGTAACGTGCCTGATTTTATCAATCAAATACATTGAATTCGATTTTTATTTAAGTAAAAAGAAAAGTAGTTGTTTTTTACTCAAACACAGCTTATCAAGTCAACATGACACAGTCATTTGTGTGAAGAATGAAACACATGGGTGTGGGTGTGGGTGTTAGTTTTTCTTTACTACATTCACACTCACAGTCACACCCAACATTCAACTTGTCTTGTTTCGTAATAATTAAATGGAAACAAGTAGGGCTTATTCTTTGTCTCATCAACACTATCATAAAAGAGAAAAGAAATTGAAATTTTAAATTGTTTTATCTATCTATACAATTGGTATATTTGCAAGATTAGTACTCTATTTGTGTGGTTACTTTATGAGTAACTGTTCTTGAACCATGATGGGCGTAGGCGTGACTCTGTCGCTATAAATGTCGATGTGAAGTCTGCTTCTGACAAGTGTGACTATAAGTGCTTAGAGGCATTTATTCATTCTCGTCAACATTCACATCTATCCACATCACATCCATGCTACAAAAAAGCAGAGACATCTTTCCTTTATTATGCGTTGGTTAATAACTATCTCAAACATTTTTCGTTTCTTTTTAGTTATTATCAGTTATAAAAAAAGTAAAAAGAATGAAATCAACTGAAAAAGATACTCATCGACGAATTCGTAGTGAATTTCCATATAAAGTTGAAAAATTGACACAAATATCAATTGCTGTTGATGACAATATTCAATTAGCAGCAACAATATGGATGCCCGGAAGTGAGAAAAAAATTTTAGTTTTATTAAATACAATTAAAAAAAAATCTCTCATCTTAGTGGATGGTAGTCAATCAATAAATGAAGAAAAATTTCCAGCCATTTTAGAATATTTACCATATAGAAAAGCAGATCGGACGTTCGTTTTGTTGTTTCAAATAATTTCTTTCATTAAATTAAATCAATTTGAATAGATCAATAAGAGATGAAATTCGATTAAAATACTTATCCGGTTTTGGATATGTTTCAATTAGAGTTGATATTCGAGGAACAGGAAATTCGCAAGGTTTGAAATTATCGTTTTGTTTTTCTTAATTATATTTTATTCAAGTTTTTTTGTTCATATAAAAACAAAAGGAATATTTGATGATGAATATACAGAACAAGAATTATTCGATGGATTAAAAATTCTCGACTGGATTCAAAATCAAACATGGTCAAATGGAAAAGTAATTAAGAAAGATTTTATTTTATTTTTATTTATTCTCTATTAAAAAGGTCGTTATTTATGGAAAATCTTGGGGTGGTTTTAATGGATTACAAATTGGTTTTCTTCAACCTAAAGTTGAATAGTTTTGTTTAAATTTAAAATAAAATAAATATAAAGATACTTTTGTTTGTTAAAGAATTTATCTGGAATTATTTCCGCTTATTCAACAGATGATCGTTATAATAATGATATTCATTATTATGGTGGATGTTTACCAGCACACGAAGGTTTTCTTTAGAAAATTTATTTTCAATTCAAATAAAAGAATTTCTTTTTCTTTTTCTTTTTCTTTTTTATCATTGTCATGGTCAACGCATATGTTAAAATATTTATCTCTTCCTCCTCATCCATTATATCAAGGAGGAATCGAAAAAGATTGTCACTTATTTGATATTTGGAAAGAAAGATTAAATAATTTAATACCTTTAGATTATTATTGGATGCAACATCAAAATCGGTTTTTTTTAATTCAAATTTCAAAACTAAATCAATATATTTCATTTATTTAGAGATAAATATTGGCGTCATGGAAGTATATGTGAAGATTATTCGAAGATTTCATGTCCAGTTTTATTAATTGGAGGATTTTCGGATCTTTATAATTCATCTATTTTTCGTTTAATTAATCAGTTGGAATGTCCAAAACGAGCTATTTTAGGTCCATGGGGACATCAATGGCCGTCTGTTTCTTTATGTACATTTGATAAAATCTAGATTGATAATCTTTGTTGTTTTTTTTCTAGAGATGATGCTTATCCTGGACCACAAATTGGTTTCTTACAAGAACTAGTTCAATGGCTTGATTATTATATAAAAGGTATTGATAATGGTTATGGTAACAAACAAATTTTATCTGTATTTCAATTACATCCCAATATTGATGAACTACATTCCATTGTAAAAGAAAGAAAAGGAAAATGGATACATTTTAATTCACTTCCATCTTATCCATATGAACATTTTCAAAGAAATGATCATTTAATTTATAAAAATCAACAAATTGATACAAAACAAATTCAATATTATTTGTCTTTTCAACGTTTAACAACTGAATTTATTTTAAATGATTTAAATCCTAACAAAATTTCATTCTTATCTATAAATATTCAAATAGGACATTTGAACGAAAATAAACTTTTCTTTATATTTCAATCAATTTATTACTATATAACAATCGATTAAACATGGACAAATAAAAATATTCAAGCAGATTATTTTATTTCATTTAAATTGATTCTACTAAATTATTGAACTATGAGGAAAGTTGTCGTTGCACTTTGACTTACATTTTATCCTCGACAAATTTGAATGGATTTTATTGAAGTTTGTTTCGAATGATTTTTATTAAGTTTTGACATTTTTCAAAGCAATTATAATTCATATGAGAGTAAACTATTTGATTATGAATTCATTCATAGAATTTCTCGTTCTAATCAAAAATATATGAAAATATTAATCGTTCAAAAAGATCAATATCTATTTGTCTATCAGTTTGTCATTCTATATGGACGTCGTTTACGTATAGAATCTCTCCTCAAGAGACAGGTTTATCAAGTGGAAATTTACTTGGATTGGGATTTATTGACAAACCTGATCACCCAACAGATCAACGAGAAGATGATGGAAGATCATTATGTTTTGAGTCTCTTCCATTACATCATGATTATGGTATTTATTATAGAAAATATTTCAAATTAATTTTATTTATTTTTAGAATTGTTTGGATTTCCATTTGTTAAACTTAATTTAAGTTCGAATAGTAAAAATGGTTTAATATGTGTCCGTCTCTGCATGATTGAGGAAAAAAGTTCATCATCAATTCTTATTTCACGTGGAATTCTTAATTTAACACATTATAAATCACATGAACATCCTCAACAACTAAATGTTGATGAAATCTACAAGTTTGTATTTTTGAAATAGTATTTAAAAGAAAAAAAGATTTTCTTTTTTTTCTCTAAAACTTAAGTGTTGAAGTAACATTATCTGGTGTTTGCGTATGCTTACCAACTGGTTGTCGTCTTCGTTTATCTTTATCAACATCATATTGGCCAATTGTATGGCCTTCATCACAATTATCAACATTGACGTCTGTCATCATATATTTTAGAGAAAGAATAAAAATTTTTAGGTTTTTTTTTCCTAGGATTCATTTTAATGAAATATCACCATGTATTCTTACGTTACCTTGTTTAAATGACCAATAGTAAAAGAATTTTATTTAAATATATTCAAAAAAAAAAAACGTTTTTTTTTGTAATTAATTAAGTTTGACAAGTGATGATCTTGGTTTTCCTGAAATTTGTCAAGGAATTCCAATAAAACAGTTACGAGATAGTTCAATCAATCGTTTTAGAATGTTAGATGAAATCAATGAATTAATAACATTAAAAGTAATTCGATTTTTCTAATATTTTTAATAATTGTCTTTTTGGTTTTTTTTTTAAAAGATTAATGAAGATGATGGTTCTATTGAGTATCCTGATGGTTTAATATGGGATGAAACATCAGAAAGTATTTATGAAATTAAAAAAAATGATCCTCAATCAGCAAGAATAGAAATAAAAAGATATATAAAATATTATTTTCAAGATCAATCATCAATTAAAGTTGATATACAAACAAAATCCATTATGTTTAGTCAACAGTCACCATCAACATTTCAAATAATACATCAATTAAATATTCATAATAAGGATCAATTATTTTTTAAGAATGATTGGAATTTAACATTTCCTAGAATTTGCAACTAATTTTCTTTTTTATTCAATTTACATATAATATCATCATTATATTATATCTTGAATAAACTGCAACAATAGATGAAACGTATAAAAAAATAAAACAAATAACATCTTTCACTTTGTCAAGAGCTGTTTTAAAAAACATCTTAATCATGTTTGTACTTGTAAAATGTAGCTATTAGATGTTTTAAAACTGAACATAAAAACAATATCTTGAAAAATATTACAACTAGTGAAAATCTATTCATACAATTTCTTTGAGATGCAGTTTTGCATTATCATGATGCAGTTTGATATTATTCGTATCGGATAGTGATCTGCTTTTCGAATGGGTTCTCAAGTACTGCTTTTAAACATCAGTCACTGTGAATGTTAACATCAATAAATATTCAACATGGTATCGAATAAAAGCATAACGATCCAGTTGTCATGGAGCTAGTGACGTAACCAGCTTCTGTTTACCCACACTACACATCTACTAGCACACTATCTATTTTTTACTTTTTCAATTAATATCACATTAATTTATTTCGTTTATACACCAAAGTTACACATATTTCTAGAACGAATGGTCCATCCCTGTCATTGACAATGAAAAAACAGCAATTCAGTCTTTCACTCTTTTAAAGGACAAGAAGAAAATCAGTAAGATATTCTTTATTTAGCTCACTGTACTTTCATTTGATAGTTCTACTTTTCTCAACAAGACAATTGATAAATAAGTAACCTGCAGCTATGGAAGTATTCCATTATATAAACAACGATATCATTCGTGTATATGTCAGTGTGCATTGGTTTTATTATGTATAATTTGATTATGATTCTTCTTCTTTTTTTAACAATAAGCCATACGGTCGAATAGCTTTCGGATCGACAAAGCGCCACATTTCTCCTTTCTCTATTGAGCTTTCATGAACGGTGAACATTTTCGGTTGAACACGACACTGAAACACCAGCCGATAATTTTCTGTATTCTTATTAGATACTTTAACGGAAAATACTTCTGTAAATCGTGGGTGAGATCCACCATTACAATGAGTGGCTAAATAGAGTCGTGGTTCATTCATTTCGATTCCATCAAATTGAAGTGAACCATTGTTTATGGTGTTTTGATGTGTTCCTTGAAATGCAACTGGCCATTCGTCATCAGCATTGTCACAACTGAGCCAGGTCGCATCATCCAGATGCTTATGATCAATTTTTAATGCATGACGATACCAACCAATCGGACGATAGTATGGATATCCTCCTCTCATTTCAGATTCAAGTATTTCTGATTTCTCGTAATCTCTATTGAATTCTGGGGTGAAATCATTTGGTTGCAATTGAAAGTAAGATAAAATCGAAGCCCATTTATAAACGTATGAAGCAGGTTTGACGTATTGAAGTACTGGTCGTTTAGGAAAGCCTTTTTGGGCCTTATCCTGAAAAACAAAGACAATGCATAAATTTCTTCATCAAAATCTGAGATAATTATACAAAGTGTTTGGTTTTTGTAGAAGCCAATCTAAGTAAGCATTAAATAGAACTTTATATATAGAGTACCTGTAATAAATGAGCAAGCTGTTGTGTCTCATTAAAATTCGGTTTGGTTATACCGAAATGAACTTTAGTTTCATCAGATTGTTTGTTTGATTTTTTCACAGAAAGTATGCGAATATAGTGCTCTTCACAAGATAAAAGTTGAGAAACATCTCGACAAAAACTCAAAGCGAAATTCTCCATAGTATCCTTTGATTCTGCAAAATTCTTGTCATAATCGACGGTGATGTTGAACGCAAACTTGGCCATTGGTACATAGTTGTTGGTAAGCATATGAACATTGCCAAGATTGCCTATACCGCAAGCTAAACAATGAGAACTGTCATCAACTGGCACATCATTCATGGTGATAGTCAGATTGCCATTGAATTTGCGAGCGAAGGCATCGAGAACAAGTATGAGTGTTTCTGTTGAATCTTCAGCAATATTTATTGGTTTTCGGCAAAAATCTTTTGATTTATTAGTAAATGTTCGATAAGCTGCTATAGTATCGAATGGTTGATTATCGTTAATAGCTGGTGGATAAACAATATCTTTCAATACTGCTTGTTGATCATTCAACTTGAACCAGGCAGGCGTCATCTTAAGTGATGTTCCGTTAGATTCCATATGAATTTGCATGACTCTATTGCCCTCATCATCACGTATTATATGAAGAGGTATCGATACAATATCTGGTTTTGATTTTTGTTTTTGACTCCCATAAGTCTTCCGTAATAGTAACCAATGCTTATACTTCAGCTGTTTTATTGTTGCATGTAACGTGTGAATTTGTTTCAAATCGGAATCTTTGTAGACTATATTTCTTTGTTCACATTTGACTATCAGAGCTTTAAGTTGTTTTTCTAATGTTTTGATGTGCTTGGATATACTGTCGACATTATCGAACTGGTTTATTTCAGAGGCAGACGCCATGTTTGTCTATTCGTATTCTAGAAAGGTAAAATCCATCATTCACAGACTTAGTTCAATTCTTGTGTAAAAAAATATACTGTATCAAAAGTTTTTCGTAGTAATAATTCAAGAAAAATGGCGACACTACTCATAAAATAAAAGAACGGTTGCTTCATAGATCACGCTGGACGCTTTCGTGATGAATTTGTCTATAATAAAAACATGTCCCACTCAGTCATGACAACCCTTCAAAACATATATTGGTCAACTCTTTCGCTTTTTTTCTCCTACTGATGTCCGTTTCAAAACGGAAGACAGATTACTATTGTTTGAATAAATTTTGCTGAATGCTAAGTATAGACCTGTCATTTTCACTATTGTAAGAAGAATTTCTTTCTTAGTGTGTTTAAATAAATTTTTCACAATTATTTCTGCTCAAATTATGCTACGACGTAGTTCAAATATGCAGTTTTTCTCTATAAAATTATCATATGTTTTCTATCATTTTACCGACTTCTTTTTTCTAGTAGATTTTCAAAAGAATGTCATAACTTTACGACGTTGTGACATAATTTCAGTACAGATAACTGTGAAAATACACAAAAAAAAATTATCAATGACAAACTTCCTGAGAACATTTTTTTAGTTCCTTTATTTCGACAATAATCTACCACAATTATACTGTGTAGCCTATGTTATTTTTCAAGAACGATCGAAGACATAGCAGCATTGAATCTATCTTTTATAAAGTTATTGTCTGGAAATACTTTGAAAATTTTTACCTCAATTATCAATCCACTTCGCTATTGTATTTATCATTGAACTCGAATGGCGCGTCAATGATAAGAATTACAATGCATCCACAGAAGGTAGTTGATTATTTACTATTAAAATACTATGTTCACTCTTCTGATCTTGTATTAACAGATTTGATCAACAAAATTGTTTTTCAGCATCGGTAGCAACTATACTTTATGTGAAACTCATCCCACCAGTAACGAGTTTTTAGAAAACATAACAAAGACTTAATTATGACAAAATTTTTGAGATAAATTTTATGGGCCTTCGAAAGTTTGCAAAAACGTTCCCAAAAATGAGTTTTTTTTTCAAAAAATGGTCTTATTTACAAAATCTAATGTTTCCAAATTTTATAGAACTAATGTACAGTAGCACGCTGTAGTTACATTGAATGGTTTGACTACAAGTCATGCCAATCTAGTTAAGCTTTTGCCACTCGTAGTTAAAAAGTTAGAGAATGGCGTCTAGTGGAACTCGATAGTGTTGCAATAATGAAAAAATTATTTGAACTCATTCGAAGATAATCCTATATCCTTTCGAACAACTTTACAATTCTCAGAGGCATTAGCCTTTTTTTGCTTAGAATCTATTCACTATACTATGACAGCGCATCTAATTTTTATCTTGTTTGAAGTACTCTGTCCTCATTACTTCCTATAATTGAACTAAGATTCGAATTGTTTTGACTATTCATAAAAGAAGTTAAAGTTCGCCTCGTATGTGTACGGATCTCACAACTAAATAGTTTAAAAAAAAGAACATGAGGAATAATCAAAATGCAGTTTTCATCATTTGTGATGCTACAAGCATCACAATTTTATAAGTTAAGAATTGACTCTTCTATATTAAACGATGAGAAAGACAATAGTGAACGATTCTACAGTAGTATTTAATTACAAGAACATATGCTACTATTTGTTCTACTGGCAATACTTGCTGTCATCAACATCAACAATCATTGTGAAGTCTGCTAAGTGATGTTTGTTGCATCGGGACAGCTATAGCTACACCTTTTCAAGTGCTCACAAACTGATTGAATAACGTTACAAATTAGAAAGAAAAAAAATTATAACTAAAAAGGCACATGAATGAAAAATAAAGAATAGTGAAATAAAAAAAGAATTGGTGAAAAATAAATGAATCAATAATAGAATTGTCAACAGAAAATAACTGAGGGTATAAAATGAATAAAAAAGACATAATATAAGCATATGGCATTTAATCATGTCGGAAAGAAGAACATAGAAGAGTAATTACTATTGATGATTTTTTTATCTACCTACAATGTTCCATCAGTATTAATTTATTTTACTCTTTTTATTCAAAATCTAACGTAATCGTATCCTAAAAGAAATCATTTATGTACAATTAGTTCGAAAAGAAAATATCCTTGTACAAAAAATTAGTTCTGCTTTTGATGAACATTCAAACATAAGGTTTGCTTTTATACAAATGATGAATTATCTAACTGTCAACAAATTTTGATAAAGATTTGGTGCTGGATAGTAGACTACTTCTTATAGGATTTTCTTTGCATTGTCTATCAATGCGCTTATTTACCATAGAAATAAAGCAATGGAGACATCGAAAAGGCTTATATATTTTGGACGAATGTTGCTCATCTGTCGATCGAATTTGTTTTTGTTTTGACGAAACTCATACGGTGTCCATATGCTTATTTCACTATGTAACCATATTAATACTAGCGTAGTCATATTAAATGTTAACCGTATCAATAAATTTCTCGAGATTTTCCTCAGAAAAAATGGATGGCTGTGGATGTGTTAGGAAAGAATATCTACACCTACACCCTCAAACAAACGTACAATTCATTAATTTAACAATACAAAATTTTGAATAAACAACTGAGAATAGAAATGCTTGAAAATTAGATGATACTTATCAACAACTTTAATCATATCTTGATATTTCATTTATTAATTATTCAGATTTCGTCAAGCTTTGCAATCAAAATTTGATCAATAGGAACATGATATGATTACATGTAATTAAGTTAATCAGTTAAATGTACTAAATTTTAAATCAATAAACGACTTAATTGAAATTTCGTCAAGTGCTTACTCTTTTATTTAATAATAATTCGAATGATAATAGATAGCCAATTCTTTCACTTAATGCTCAAAAACAATAAGATAAATTAGGTAAACTACATCATCTGAAACATATTGATTTTTGACAGTCTTAAATACTTTTGTTGTTTATTCATTGCAACAAATGAAATATTTTCTTAATAATAGATGAAAAATAATAGAATTTTATCAAACGAATATAATTGAAAGAATCTATGACAAATATTATATTAGTGTTTCCTATTTCGCAAATTATACTTTTGACAATTAAACGAGCAAGTAAATTAATTATACAACAGTTTAATTATTTTTAGTAACTTTTATTTTATACTCTGTTTTTTGAAAACGATATTAACATCTGATTTAATAATTAAAGTGGAAATTATTTTGAAAAAAGTATTTTTTATCATTGATTGTTTGAATATTAATTCTATAAATCTAATGATAATTTTTGAAAGTCTATAGATGTATAGATGTCGATGATCGGAACTATTCATCGTGACTAAAACTTCTGTTTATAAAGGTAGAATTGGATAAATTATTTTTTCCCCTTGTAAATATTCCATTCACTCTATTTTGAATGGCCGGATGTAAAGAATGGTATTTCCTTTAAAAAAAGGCGCTTTCACTTAACTTTTTGTAAGATGAAGTGTTTCTGCTCAATCATGAAAATTACTTTTATCTAGCTTGAAAAATTTTCTTAAGGATGAAGATGCGATAATAATCAAAGTTACTCAAAGTCAAGGAATTTGCTGCGCTATATTACTCTAAAGAAATTACGACTCATAAAAACTTAAAACACAGTATCAATAGATGTCAGACGAAGAAACTCACAAAAGTATAATTTTTTTTTCAATCTCTCCATAATGAATTTATATTTTTCATTGCTTGTTTAAGTACGAAATGTTATTTTGAATATAGCGTACAAACCTCTTTTGACTCATCAAAAAAGAGTTCCTATGGATGTGATTCATCGAGAATATTATATAATGTGCAATATGTGAATACAATTGAGAAAAGCAATATAACGAGAAAACGAAAAGGTAGTCACGCGTTAATCATCCTTGTTCGATAAAAAAACAAGTTTCTTTTGTTTACCAAGTGCTTCAGAAGTATAGCTACTATTCCATCGTATTATTGGTAAGCTTGGTTTTCTCTTTTAACGATAACAAACTAATTATATTATTTTTCATACATTGGGATTTCTATACAATATGCAATATTCTTATTCGCATGCATTTTGTATCGCATACAAATATCACTGCATGGGTAAGAACAGTACATATTTGCTAAAGTACCCGTATAATATGTGACTTATTCATTGAGACATATAAGCGAAGAACTTCAATGGTTCTAAGAAAAGTTGATAGCCAAATACATCAACTATATTTTTTGTGTTTAAACTAATTTCAAGAGACAAGTTCGTTTAAACGCGTTAAATTACTCATTGAATCTGATAGTTACGAATAGAATCAACTATACTATTTACAATAGTATTCTATATCTATTTAACAAACTATTTAAAGTGTTCTCGAAAGTATGAACCATATTTTGTTTGGATAAAAATTCATTCTACATCTCACTGATCTAGAATGATATTTAAATGATTATCCAAATATATCCTTTGATTAACATATTATTATCAATATGCTATTGTTGAATGAATCTTTAATGAATGATTATCTAAAAACAGAATCTCTTTTGATGAAACATAGAAAACAGTCTTGAACAAAACGTTTTTCATTCGTCTGATTCCAGCTACAATACTAGTTAGATGTTTAAAATTTGTGCGCATATGCTTCACAAGACGTTTAGATCAGCAACATCATTCGGAATCTATTTTCTATTATAAGTTTCCAAACCTTAAGACGCTGCTTACTAAACTTTGTCTTATTTCTTATCACATACGTGATTAATTCTGAATATTTTCAAATGAAACTTAAAGTCAATATATAATTTTTCTTTATTCAAAAGATAAGTTTCTTTGGTAGGTTATTAATGTCTCTGAATTGATGACTCTAACAAAATGGTCATCCGTATGTCATATTCCTTTAGTACAACATTTGATTCTGAAACTTGCAGGAAATAATATCAAGATATGAAGAAAAATTTCTCGAAATATTTCAGATCAATTTAAGAAGACTATAATTTTTTAAGTACACAAGCTTTCGAATCACTTTTTCGTGATAATAATTGGGATTTTCAGAAGAGAGAAAGAAGAACACTTTTGTCAAGGAGTATGCATATAAGAAAACAGACGAAATATCTCTTTGTGATATATCGAATCCTTGACTGACTAGAGCCATTGTGAATTGCTATTTCTATGAACTGTTATACAAAGAAATGTACTCAATGTGCATTGTTGAAATAAAAAATATGCACTTTATGATTGTTTTACATACTGTCCGATCGAGCCTCGTAAAAGAGAAATTAGAATCTTACGGAGAGCAATGTCTTTCAAATATCTAGAACTATATAAAGATTTCAAGTACTCATCAAAACAATCTTTATTTCGATTTATTAGTATAGAATCTATAATAAATAAACTTAAATTCATGTAAAATTTTTCGAATGACATATGTACACTAATTATTGGGGAAAAAATCACTTTAATACCTGATGACATAGCTTCTTAAGTAAACAAGAACTTACCACATTCAAAAAAATATTCTAATATTACTAACCCACATATCTATCAAACTCACTTGATCATCTCTTTATAGACATTATCATCAAATGAGTGGTAAAATTGCACTTAGTCTAATTCATTCCATGGAAGCTAGTACAGAAACAACAGTAACCAACGATGTTATTCTCAATAATGAAGAACGATCTACATCAGTCAATAAAACAGTAGCCGATGGAATTAATATCACATCATATAAATGTATATCTTCTTGTTCAACGGCCCTAAATGATGGAAATTCGAATTCAGTAAAAAATTTTTTAAAATCTTTAAAAAATATTCCCTGCGATCGTGCATGGCAAGTAAATCGTGATCGTCGTTCACGAAATTTTCATAAACTTGATTTACAGTATGTAAAAAATATTACTCAAACTACAATGTTTAGTAAAACAATCAAATATGAGATTTTAACAGAAGATATTCAAATAGATTAACAAAATTCAACATCAATTAAAAAATCGAACAAAACTACCAGGCCTCACAACTACATCATATTCCTGATATTTCGTTACTCATTTCTATAGAGTGAGATCTAAATAATTATGATGCGTTATTTCATTGTAGCCAGTTTATTTTTTTTAAATTTATATAATAATATTTTGTAGAGTATCTTAAACGAAAAAAGAAATGTTCAAATAATATTTATTTCAATCATTTATTTCTTCATTTTTTTTCCGAAATCACTTCAAGTTATTACTATTGTCAAGCCATTGAGTTTTCAAAACAGCTAGCTTAGAATTAACAGCTATTACAAATATTTCAGCTCTAGCAATATCATTTAATTTCTGATTTTGCATAGCTGTAGAAATTCTTCTATTTGCTACAGATGAAAATGATGAAAATTTTTGACCATCATCAGTACGAGTACTGATCTGAATAGGTTAGACTGATCAGTCTACAAAAAGATTGTCTAGTGCTTGTTCTATATCGAGATAGTGTCATTTGATATGATCAACATTCATAAATACGTTCAGTACAACAACTTTTTCTAATACAAGCAAGAAAGTAAATAAGAATGATCTCGTTGAAGAATTATTCGAAAATTCATAATACTTCAGAAGAAAGATATCTTACACAAGGTAAACGTTTGACTTTCTACCGAAAGCAAGCTATCCTATGAAATGAAGTAGATTTCATGTGGATTGAAAATTGTCTTTATGTACTTCTGTACAATGATTAATTTAGTTTACATGAAATTTCACAGAAAAAAACTTTAGTAATCATTATAGTCAAAAGAAAAATAATTTTCAGTATTATGCATGCAATCGAAAAACTCTTATTTTTCAGGTATCCAAGTGAGATAGAGACTATGTTTGATGTATTCATATTTTTAAGAATCAATAGAAGAGAAGAATTATTTGCAGTTTTACAACTACATTCGAATCAATAGATTATACTAATACTCTCACAGTGCTTAAGTTTTATTCTCTAGCAAATGTTAACGATTTCATTTGAACGGCTTTGTCAGATTATTCTAGTTAACAAAAAATAAGAAATAAGTTAATCAAGTTCAAAAAAGTAGATGCAGTCAAATAATCATTTGATATACATTGAAATATGATAGCTTGGTCTTCTTGAAAAAGATTGTATACTTCACTCTAATAAAATCGTTTCAAATAGGAGTGTAGATATGGGTGAAATGAATACCCTAAGCCAAATCCCACAGCTATTCCCACCTCCACATCTTTTATGCCTTTTAATCATATTCAATGAATCTTATCACGTATAACACATCAGAAAGAAAAAGCCACGTGATAGATAACGACAATTTTTTTTACATATATAGGCTATTTCATTCGCTAGCTACGTGATTTCGTAAAATTAAAATATGTGTATCTCGGAATAATAAGTTTTCCTAAATCTACTTTTTATGTGTTAACATGTATGTTAAGCAACCTTAAATACTGTGGGAAAAAACAGTTAGTGACATGACACAAAAAGGTCATCGACTTTCACTTTATGCATTTTTACAAAATCTCTATGCAAAATTTTTTCAGCACATTCCTAGACTTTTCAAAAAATTAATTTACCTTTCGTTAGTAACATAACGTAGTGCGAATATACAAACGAAAAAAAAATCCTCTTATAACCGAATGAAGAGTTCAAAAATCTGATCTTTCTCAAATTTAATCATAGATGCAGGTTATGCCGTAGAATCTATTCGTAAGTTTTCGGATTGTTTTACTCCTGTGGTTCGAGAAGTATTTGATAATTACTTTTTGATTAATTAGTTATTCAAAATTAATAGTCAATTAAAACAGCCAACATTTTTACATGTCTATGCTAAAACAGCTTGTTCGGAAAAATAACCCTCGTAAAGAATCAAAGTCAAATGAAATGGTTGTATGTTCCGTTTTACAATGAACTAGTCCATATACTCAATCACTGAATACACGTCTTTGTGTTTGATTGGTATTTTGTGATCTATTCACAAAGATTTCATTTGTACTCTAAATAAATACTTATATGAGATGTTATCAATGAATGATTAAAATTTGACTGATTCAGCTGTTTTTTTTAGTGTTGTCAAATTTTAAATCTCCATCTTTTTTAGATTTTGGTTGAGCAGCGTATTTGATAATTTAAAGTTCTTCTTTTACCCGTGTAAATCAGTTGGTTAGATTGTTGTGCTTATAAACAGCATTGAATAACGCGGAAGTCGCGGGATCGAGACCCGCCATGGGTAGTTTTTTTTGTGAGAACAAAACTTTTCGTTGCAGGTCAGGTCATGAACGAACATCATTATTAATATATTCATTTAAACTATTTAAAAAGACATCACTATTAGTTCTGTCTGATTTTTTAATGTCTTCTAAATCTAATGGATATTTAATTAATTTCTTTTGACTTGCGTTCTGAAAGATTAATAAAATGTTTCATTCTTTAACTTGGAATATATTAGATCATTTTAGAAAAAATTTTACAATCACTAGTTTGATTTAGAATTTTTCCAGGAGTGGGTGGATGTGGGGTGTGGGTGTGGGTGGGTGTGGGTGGATGTGGGTGTGGGGTGTGGGTG
>CAJNOP010000210.1:71109-85358 GCA_905250075.1 Rotaria sp. Silwood1
CCCACCCACCCTATTCTTTAATTATGAATGTAACCTTCCTCAAACGTAATGAATTTGGAATCATGCTCTTTTCTTCTTATGTGATACAACTCAGATGTGGTTTATATTTGTCAAACCCAGTTGACATATTGTCACATATCAGCATGATTACTTTTATTTTCTTGTTCTAAAAAATGAAAACAACTGTGGGTTTACTTATGTAAAATATTCGAAATATTGCTTCCAAATGAGTACCCACTGCCTTCGACTTATTTTTTTATCTATTATCTCATCGATGAATAGAGGTCTATTAAGCTTATTACAGAATGTCACAGAATGAGTTCTATAGATCTTCGAATGAAGCAGGCATAATGGCAGACACCAGTCGTTGTAATATTACCTAAGCATTTACAAGATATCAGTTCTTTCGGAAACATTTGTTAAAATTTTATTTGCACATTTTATTTTCATTTTCATATTTAGATAGGGTAATATGTTTCAAATGAGATCATACGGAAAATTTAGCATAAATGTCAGAATTCAGTGCAGAACATTAGAGTAGATCAGAAGAACAGCGAAGCAGACGACACTCATCGAAAGTTGAAGCGATGTCGAGCTGTTTTTTGTCTCATTCGCTGTAATAGTGATTGAAGAAGATGCCGGAATCTTACCAATGTCACCTGAATTTGATGGATTCGTCGTAGCTAATTGAGTGGTGATAGTCGATATTGCGATTTCTTGTTAAGGGTGGGTGTGGGTGTGTGGCTGTGGGTAGTATTCTTTCATTTATCTACACCCGCACCTACACCCACACCCACATCCACACACCCGCACCCCACGCCCAAACCCACACCCACATCCTCACCTACACCCACACCCAGACTCACACCCACATCCTCATCTACACCCACACCCACATCCTCATCTACACCCACACCCACATCCTCATCTACACCCACACCCACACCCATCCAGTCTCTGAAAAGATCGAAGCTAACTAATAAGATATTTCGCAACAATTATCTATTGGAATAAGCATAGAAAACTGCAGCCGATGATATACTTCCTTTTGGATGTCGATGCACATACGAAGTGAAATCGGCATGGTTATAAAAGTTGTAGACGATTTCTAAACCCTCTGACGCCGACGAAAAGACGCCACGGAAAAGCGGCATCTGAGTGATTTACATCGATATATTCATATGTAACCATTTCGTTATTCCGAATGCCTAATCGTCGTCGATCACAGTCGATAATTAGTTCATAGATCACATTCTCTTTAGCATTTGTCCATTGCTTTTGTTTCAGTTTTCCATTCACGTACACGTGATCATCAATCCACCATCCATGTGTTCCACAAGTGTCAAAGTAGGAACCCATGAACGCACGGTCAGGTTTTATATTTGCCGGGAGAATGCCTATGAATGCCATATCATAGAAAACAATAAAATGAAATTGATGTACACCACTTGTATAGGTACTACGACCAAGAGCGCAGGAGGCATACCGACTGTCACCCGTGGTCTGACACACGCGTCCGTTGTTTATGACCTTAAGATCGTCACCGTAGATGTCCACAAAGGAATCCTGGCTTCGATGGAAGCAAAGATCATTGATGAAGTGTTCAGCGAAATTAAGATTCTTGGCAAAATCGAAAAAATATTCTTCGACATCCAGTAATGGCTCAAATGTTCGTTTCTTAGAAGAATCCAATGACCATAAACGAAGTTGTTCAATGAGATGAGCAAATAACTGTCAAAAAGGTAGACGTATATTAAACTTTACTGAAGCTAATATGCACGAAATGCAAAAGATTGCAAAGAAACCCCCACCAGATTAAAAGAGGAAACACAATGGAGCCGCTTTAATTGTACACAATGACTCTCTGTGTAGACAATGGGTTGTATGAGAGTCAACACAGTAGTATCATAATATATCTCCCACTTCGCTAAGCCATCAGAAAGCTTAATTTATATTATAAATACTTATTTATTTGAAATATAAATTTCAGGATCCACAAATCCAAAAACACATTCTGTGTGTCCGGATATGTAGAGTAGGTCGGGGAACGAGCGCAAAATATTTTTCACAATATACTTCAACAGTGATATCCAATAGTTTTTGGGAAAAGAATAACGACAAGTAGACTTCGATGAATACTGCGTTGTTCGATAAAACTAGTGATATGGATTAAGAATGCCACGATTCTAGATTTTCTAAATCATGTTTTCAGCGAAAAATATGGAAATTGCAAATGGTACGACTAAAGCTGGCACTTTCATCGCTTTCAGGGAAACTGAAATTTTGCGAAACTCAGGTATATTTTCGAAGGAAAACCTTGTTAGCACAGCTCCCTTGGGACTGAAATGTGGGACTCACATATTTCATATAAGTTAGAATACTCAACGGTTGTAAAGCTAGTTGCTACGACCTGCAATGGGGAAGAGGGTAAGAAGAACATTAAAACTTCGATTTAAAACTTTCACTCAGTGTTTTTCTTTCAAAATATTAAGTGTCATATATCCGAAAAATCAGGCATTCAGGAGATGCAACGGAAGATGCGACATCTGCTTTTCCAACGGGAAGTGCAGCATCTCTCTTACGAGGGAAACTCCCCAGGTGATACCCTCCGTTTGGGCTGATATTTTGCCTATAGGTAGAACTCATAGTGTAGATAAGAGCCCTAAAAGGGTTCGTCCCCATAGCCTGTTGTTGTTGAGATATTGCGTTTTTAAGGTATTGGGATAACTCACTGCCGTGGTCTCCCTCCGGACATCAGAAAAACTCATTTTCGAATTTCGACTTGAAACTTTGTATAGAGAGAGGTCTCAATGAGTGGTTTATTGGGAAACTTTTAACTTTGCTGAATGCTGCTAATCGCAAAATCAAAAGACCAAAACTTGCCTCTGCAAGTGACATTAGGTTATCATTGCCGTATCTTAGGATAAGAACAAGGAATAGGTCTGAAAGTTTCACAATAAACCACTCTCATTGAGACCTCTCTCTATACAAAGTTTCAAGTCGAAATTCGAAAATGAGTTTTTTTGATATCCCTGAGTAGGACCACGGCAGTGAATCATCCTAATACTTAAAAAACGCAATATCTCAACAACAACAGGCTCTGAAGACGAACCCTTTTAGGGCTCTTATCTACATTATGAGTCCTACCTATAGGCAAAATATCAACCCAAACGGAGGGTGTCATCTGGGGAGGTTCCCTCGTTAGTGGGGGTGAAGACGGAGGGACACATAGCGTAACTCTCTCAGTGGGTGTGAGGGAGGCAGAGGATATGTGATACCTCTCATATCTCTCTGCACTTCTCCCACATCTCTTTACATTTCTCTCGCACCATCTGACACTTCCCCAGCATGCTCTATATCCTGGGTAGGTGACATCTGTCAAAATATATGTAATTTCGACAATATAGTGAATGTAAATTTTAAGCCGAAGGTTTTGTGGGTCCTCTCTCCATTACAAACCATAGCAACGCATGTCTCATTATAGACCCTAGCAACTAGCTTTTAAGTCGTTGAGTATTCTAGCTTATATCAAAATGTGTGAGTTCCACATCTCAGCCCCAAAGTGGCTGCGCCAACAAGCCTTTTCTATTGAGTTTAAGTCATTGCTGGTTGCAATGTGCGTGTGGGTGTGGATATAAATGGAGAGAAAATACACAATAGCTTCACGCCTCCTCCCATCGCAAACTTTAATGGAATATGTTATTGAATTGGTACAATAGGTTTAAAAACAAAGAACATGAGTGCGGGTAAAAATAGTAGGGAACCCTTGTTGCAATTTTCGCTGAAAACCTAAAACCGTTGTACCGATTCACTAATGTATTCTGTAGAAGATAGGCAAATCTTATTAAAAAGTACACATTCCAGCTTAAAAAATTGACTAATTTCCAAAGCTGCGAGCTTCCTTTTTTTGAAAGGAAGGGTTACCTCGCAGAAAATATCAAAAGTAGGTTGCCTGTCTGTCTGCATTTTCTTTTGTTGTACACAATCAAAGAGCAGCATTCAGGGTTAACTGAAAATTAGCCGATCATGACAACGATAAAATGTAACCATAGGCATTGAAGGTTGGAAAATCTGAATCTGAGGTGCATTGACCTCAAAATCCTGGTGGTGAACCGGAAGCCAACAGAAATTTAGCTCTTAGGACAAGAATCAATTGAAACTGAGTATTAGAGGAAGCAGAGACTTACGAGCATTCTGAGGTCCATTTGCCTCGAAATTCCATTGATGAGTAAGGAAACGATGACAGCCGAGCTTTTACAACGAGTGTTATGACCTGTATCTTCTTCAGATGCAGTCATAAGGGTTTTCCCTCTTTTTTTATAAGATTATACATATAAGCTTGTGCTCTGCTTCTTTTCTCTTTTGTTAGTCATACACCAATGACTTTCCCTTTCTTTCATATATGTTGGCACTTTCTCATTCGTTCTTCTTTCTTTCACGTTGTCTTATGGATATTTCCCTCCTTTGTTCATTGTTTATTATTACTCTATATATAGCGTTACGTTGTTGTATGAGAGATACAGAAATATAGTTAGATAGATAAAAAGTAAAGTATAGTTGGATAAAGATCTCACAATTGGTGCACTAGCCGATCTTACTAACAATTCAACAACCTAGTAAGAGACCCGGAGTCATATATGGACGAAAAAAAGCATCATACTCGAAGTATGGCACAAACACAAGAATTTCTATCATTAACTGATTCGGAACGAAAAATCAAAACAGATGACCAAGACAAAAATGGAGAAGAACAAGAAGCTAATCAACAACAGCACAAAATCGTGTCATTGTTGCAAGAACTATTGGCTAAACAAAATTTGCTTACACAAGATATGGCAACACAACAGATCACAGTTAATAATCTTTCTCAAGCAGTTGAAGCTTTACAAGGAACCAAAATATCATATTCAAATATACCAGTAACTGATCCATCTTTAGCACCAACAACAACTTCTGTCTCAGAGCTAACACCATCTATGATGAAAAGTGTTGAACTTAGCCTCAAGGAACAAGCTTCCAAACGACTGCAATCGAAACGGATCGATCAACTACTTAAGTCTATCCCATTTTCTGGATCCAATTCACAAGAGGTTTCAGACTGGATCGAAGATTTCGACGATAAGTGTGATCAACTCCAACTAGAGGATGTTCAACGTTTATCCGTGGCTATTGATCTTCTCACAGGTAATGCAAAACTATGGTATGACACACATAAGCATACCATTGATGATTGGATAACACTAAAAAACAAATTAACAACCTACTTCAAACTTGTAACTGGTAGTGATCAATTTCAACTGGAACAAAAGCTCTACAATCGACGACGACAACCAAACGAGTTGGCAATTGATTATTGTCACAGTATCCTTAAACTCTGTTCAAAAGTTAATAAACTAATGGATGAAGAAACTCGACTCAAACATCTCACCAAAGGACTCAATCCAGCAGCTCAATTACACATGGATTTGAAGAAACCTGGTACTACTGAAGAGTTTTTTGAAGCTCTTATCAAGTACGACAAATGGCAAGAAGAAGAAAAATCCCAACGGAAAATTATGACATCGTCTGATCAGCGTAGAAATATATCAACAAGAACAATGCAACATTCTGTAATGCAACGTGAACAATATTCTACAAATCCAAGGCAACAACACAATTATTCATCACAACAATATCAATCCCATTATCCAACACCTGATCCAACTCAGATTCAATACAACCGCGACAAAAACTACAGTGGATGTTGGTCATGCGATGCTATGGACCATTATCAATACAATTGTCCAAAAACCTACTAGGGGGAGTGCGTGATGGTCGCATTTCCTTTTCAAAATCACAACCATCACTTATAACAATTAGTACACTTGTCAATGGTAAACCAATTCACGCCATGCTTGATACAGGAGCAACTACATCACTCATCTCACAATATGAACTGAATCATATTCCACACATAACAATTCAACCGATTCAAACAATGGCAACTCTCGGTGCTGGACAAACCAAAATAATGGTTAATAGTGTAGTCAAATTAAATGTCACCATCAATCATATTACCACCATCATTACAGCTCTTGTGGTCGAATCATTAGGTGCTAATTTAATTCTCGGCATGGACTGGTGTAACTCAAATTATGTGAACGTGAATATTGGTAAAAAACAAATGGAGATCAATCACTCACAGCATGGAACTACAACAACACCATTCTTTGAAGTTGGCTCGGTCGAGGTTAGACTCGCGGAATGTATCACACTATTGCCATATCATGAATACATTGTCAAAATGCATGTGCCTATTTCTTCTGCTACTCTTGTCTCATTTACATCGGACTCGAAAAAGTGTACTAAATTAAATATTCAGGTACCTGATGCTCTTATTGAAATAAAAGATTTTTCATTTTATATGTGCGTTTATAACTCTAACAAATACGTCCACACAATGGCTGCTAATACGCAACTGGGATCAATACATTATCAGTCAAATGATGAAATGATGTACAACATATTAAACTCACCGAATCCATCAAGCATGACAGAACAAAGCGTACTTCTAAATTCGATACAAACAAATGAACAACACGAATCACCCAACGCATCATCACTGGACGATGTTCTCCAAAAATTAGTGACACTCGTTGATCACAAACATCACCGTAATGATTTTCTTAATATTCTTCGACAAAATGGACGCGCATTTGATACGTCAAAGATGACCAGAGCAAATACAAAAATTCGTCATACCATTAATACAGGCGATCATCTACCCATAAGCGTTCGACCATATTACAAAACGATTCAACAAAGAAAGGAAATACAGGAGAAAGTTGGAAAATTGCTCGATCAAGGCATCCTTCGACCATCCCACTCACCGTGGTCATCCCCAGTCTTGTTAAAGAAGAAGCCAGATGGTACCTATCGATTTTTGGTTGACTTTCGCCGACTCAACGCAATTACCAAGAAGGATTCTTACCCACAACCATCGGCTGAAGAACTTCTACACCGCCTTGCAGGCCATCGATACTTCACAAAACTCGACTTGAAATCTGGTTATTTTCAGATTCCGATAGATGAATCAGATATCCAGAAGACGGCTATAGTTACTCAAGATGGTCTATATGAATTTACAGTGCTAGCCCAAGGACTTATGAATGCTCCGCCTACATTCCAGCGGGTGATGAATGAGTTACTAGCAAACGGACGATGGGATTATGTGGTCGTCTATTTAGATGATATTGTCATCTTTTCAAAAACAATTGAACAGCACAAACAACATGTGGCCGACGTTATCTCAACACTCCACAAAGCCAATTTTCAAGTGTCACCGCGCAAGTGTTCAATTGCCGTCGAGAAAATTGAATTCTTAAGCCACATCGTTACATGTGACAAAGTTGAACCATCACCAGACAAAATTAAAGCAATTGTTGATATTGCCCCACCAAGAACTCTTTCACAAGCCAACAAATTTATCGGTAAAGTTGGTTATTATCGTAAATTTATTCGTGATTTTGCAAAAATTGCCGCGCCGATACACAAGGTCACCAATAAGACCCGAACAAAAAAACACGAATTCCATTGGGGCCCAGCACAGCAAGATGCTTTTGACAAGTTTAAATCAATACTGACAACTGCACCGCTGTTCCTCAACTTTCCTGATCGATCAGTACCATTTATCTTATGTACAGATGCAAGTGATTTAAGAATTGCTGGAGTACTCAAGCAAAACACATCTGATGGTCTGAAGATTTGCTACTACAAATCAAGATTACTGAACAATACTGAAAGTCGATATTCAACCACAGAACGGGAAGCTCTAGCAATTTACTGGTGTCTCACAGAATTGCGGAATTTCATTGGAGATTCCGATATCACCATCGAAACAGATCACAAACCACTTGTCAACATGCATAAGAAAAACAATTACGGAAACAAAAGAATAGATAATTGGCTCATATCTCTACAAGATTTAATACCACAAATTACAGAGATTAAATACCGCCGGGGCATCGACAATATTGGACCTGATTATCTTACTCGATATGAAACAGTCGACATGAATAATCACAACCAGTCGCTCTCTGCTATAACTCGATCAATGACAAAACAGACAGTCTCGAGTCCTCTAACACCACCAAGGATGCCAGAACAAAATCCGACCACACCACTGCCTCTACGGGCATCCACACCAATGATAGATTTTGCTTTGGAAAATATCAAAACTGAGCAAGATAAAGATATTGATATTCAACTCATTATCGCAGATATTCATGCTCAAAAGAAAAAGGACAACTTTATTCTTTACAACAAAATTTTATTTCGTCTTGTGGCCCAGAGAAAGCATGGTACCAAGAACAAAGTTCCATACTTACCGTCATCAATGATTCACGCCGTACTGAAAGCGTTTCATGATCATCCAATGAGTGGGCATTTTGGAGTAAAACGCACGTTATATAAAATCCGTACTCGGTTTTGGTGGCCAAATATGCGTAAATCAATTGAGCATTACATCTCATCTTGTCAACAATGTATGAAATTCAACATCCTACGCAGTAAAACTCCAGGTCATCTCAAATCATTTGATCCACCAACGGATGTATTTCAAATACTACATATGGATTTTTGGGGTCCAGTCCGCCCATCAGCACAAGGAAACCGATACGTACTAGTACTTACGGACAATTTATCCAAATATGTAATAGCAAAAGCGATGCCAAATAATACTGCCAAAGTCGCTGCAGAATTCATTATGAACGAATTCATTATGATACATGGCGCACCTGAACGACTCATCACGGACAATGGTGTACATTTTAACAATACATTACTAAAGACTATTACCACAACAATGCATATTACTCATGTATTTTCAGCTTCGTACCATCCTCAAACGAATGGTCAGATCGAGCGATTTAACGCCACATTCTGTACACAATTGGCAAAGTACTACGATGAGAATAAAGATGATTGGGACGATTATCTTCAATCAGTGGTTTATGCCTACAATACCGGCATTCATGCTACAACTGGCTTTGTCCCGTATGAACTTGCTTTTGGGCGAAAACAGAAGAGCCCATTCGATCCTACATCAAAGAGCCTGACTTTAACTCGACCAGACGAGTTTTACAAATATTTACAAAAAACACGGCGAATAATTATCAAACAAGCTCAAGAAAACATACGTCGTCAACAACAATTAACAAAACAGCGATATGACAAACATCGCAAAGATATTTCTTACTCTATTGGTGACTTAGTGTTTCTTAAGGTATGTGCTAATCGCACCAAATTAGACGAACGATGGGTAGGACCTTACCGTGTGACCAAGAAAGCAGGTGAACAAAACTATTTGGTCGAAGACAGTCAAACTGGAAAAACTACGTGGGCTCATATAAGTCAACTTCAACCGGTTGCGGAACGGTATGTTTGATCACAATTCATTCGAACTAATACAATAATGCATTGTCGCCATCAGCAACAGCGGTTGACGACGATGTGGCAGCGTCTCAACAGTATCAAGTATGGCAATATCAACAATATACGTAATTATTCCGTCGACATGGACAAACGAACTCGTGGTGTGGCAACGTGAGATTCTATATCAAGAATGGCTCACAAGATCAGCTGTTTAACATTCTATTAATTTCGATGGAGTGAAGAAGAGATTGTGGCGTGGCAACACAAATCTTGCAAGAAAACATCGTCCTTCCACAACGATTGTTTATCGTTCAATATGGCTGTTTCTTGATTTTGTTTCTCAGTACTTCTTATCTATTGTTATTTTTTATTATTATCTGTTGTTATATCTTCTATTATCAGTTGTTATTTTTCCGATGCGCGGGACGCACATCTTTATTGTTAGGGGGAGGTGTTATGACCTGTATCTTCTTCAGATGCAGTCATAAGGGTTTTCCCTCTTTTTTTTATAAGATTATACATATAAGCTTGTGCTCTGCTTCTTTTCTCTTTTATTAGTCATACACCAATGACTTTCCCTTTCTTTCATATATGTTGGCACTTTCTCATTCGTTCTTCTTTCTTTCACGTTGTCTTATGGATATTTCCCTCCTTTGTTCATTGTTTATTATTACTCTATATATAGCGTTACGTTGTTGTATGAGAGATACAGAAATATAGATAGATAGATAAAAAGTAAAGTATAGTTGGATAAAGATCTCACAACAAGAACCAATAGAAATTGAATTTTCGATAAAATGGTTCCCCAGGAGTAATTCGATGCGGAAAATCCCAAGCTGAGGTTAGATTTTGGTTTCCAGGAATATTTTATCATGAATTATTAAGAATTATTAATATTTTTCATAAAAATTAATCAAAGGGAATCGTGGATGGAGAATTCGAATTTGAGGTTCGATTTTGACTTTTACTCCATTTTCTCAAACAAACGGTCTTCAACGTAAAGTGTTTGTATATCTGTTCAACGAATTAGGAAATACCATTCCGTAGTAGTAATTTCTGGCCACTAGCCGACTATGATAGTGAAAACATTTGGCAATAGGTAATTGAGGTTGGTCAATCCAAAACTGATGTCCATTTTTTCGAAACGGCATTGGCGGGACAAGAACCAATAGAAATCTAGTTTTTAGAAAAATGGCTTTCCCGTATTACGAGAAAACCACTTTTCATGCGGGTCTTCTGAAGGACTAGCATTGTGAAACACGATCCGAAAATGAGTGTTGAAGTTTATAGCAAGAAAAGTGAAAGCTTCCCAGTCTACCTTCAGACAGTGACAGACGTTTCGATATTTTGTTTCGCTCATCTTCTATGAACGATGAGCGACATCACTTGTGCTCTCGCTTATGAGTTGAACAGGAACATCCCGCTGCACATTTTAATCCCATACGGATTGCGCTGAAAGATTTCTCCACCAGCAATTACTGGCATCAATTAGAATTGCTTTTTCTGATAGAAATGATCTGCAACACAAAGATATTCCCTTTTCCTGAAACAAATAGTTGCATCGCAGAAAATACGCAAATGAGTTTTGTTTTCTGTCTTCCATCCGCTTGTTTTGAGATTTAGAGGGCCCCGCCAGTTCGGCTAACAGACATTCAACATTATCAAACAAGTGACATTGTGTACTGAACCAGTGATTCTGAGCAAAACTGGATTGAACACTAATGTTAGATGAGGAATCCGAATCCGAGGTCAAATTTTGATGTTAGTTAAAGAAACCTATGTATATTTGAAAAAATTTTCCCAAATGCTTGGCTTAACATGTAAAGCTCATTAGTCTACATGGGTGGGCCGCGAATCACCGATCTTTGCTGCTTAGTACCCACATACAGTGCGATGCCAATGTGTGCCATATGCCAAGTTTCGTAAAAAACTGAAACTTATTAATAATTGATATTAAAAGTCTTATGTAATTTAACATCCGGGCTCATCGCCGAACTTCGCAGTTATGATTGACTTTTCATGAAGTTTTATGAAAAATTTGAAAATTATTATGGATTCTTGACCCTGCTAGAATCCTTCACACCATTATTCTCTTTTCTGAAAGAAAGCGCTATGCATCAGAAATTGCCGGTAGAGATTGAGCATACGGTTTACCAATTCGCCCAAGTCAATTAAAAAAGAGCATATATTCGACGAAAAAATATCTAATATTTCTCGAACGGGGCGACTGATGATGAATACATGACCATTGCGTTCTCTCTATGGGAATCTTTCACGGGCTGTCCTGTCTGAGGCCTTCCAAAGGGACAAAAATTTTCACAATTTCTGCATAGCAAATAGGAATTATTAATAATTATAAACAAAAAGCACGTGTAGCAGATGAGTGTGAATGAATTTTGGTTCTAAAATAATGTGAATGATGGTATACGTGACGAGTTCAGAAGAGCAGAGTCTCGTATCTGACAGCAATAGCAGTTTGTTAAATCCGCAGAAGTTAGTTATAGTGAAGTTAGTTACTGTTTCGATATCCAATATCTTCTTGAGCAATACTATTTTGAATGATCCACTCGAAGACTCAACAATTATTTTATCGAATGATGCGTTTGAATCATTTAATACAGAAAGTATAAAAATGTATAAGTTATTCGAAGATGTGACAAGAAGAAAGAAAGCAGAAACGATTTAATCTCAAGTTTTGATTGATTCTAAAGTGAAATTGATTTCATTTCGCATATTCAGAACATGAGTATGTAACAATTGATTAGCGCTTTATGCGACGAATGCAAACCTTCTTTATAAATTCTTCACAGACATGGGTGTGGGTGTTCATTCTTGTAGATCAATAGATATCACACCCACAACCTGAATCTGCAATCCATTCCTATAGATTTTCATATATTTGTTACCTTGAAGAAGACTTCTGACATGTGATGCCATTTCAAAATTTCTTTCTTATAATTCACCCACCCACACCCACAAGTACATGTAACAGAATAATATTTTTCAGAAAGCAGTATAAATAATGGAAAGAAAGCTTCAAACCTGTGAAATGTTGTTTGAAGGCAAAAGATACGTGGATAATCAATAAAATACTTGTTTTGATTAGAATTTATTTGTTCTCGTGTTCCAGAGGGCCAAGGGTAAAGAATGATGGAAAAAAAGTCGCAGAAACAGTCGCAAGCACACATAGATCGATTCAGATTTTTGTACTGATTCCAATTGTAATATCTTTGTGAAGTCAAATCAAGGCTATTCTGTCCGAAAACTGTTGAGTATTATTTCAAAATGGAAAAATTGGGTCCAACGAGTAGTATTGGAGCGAAAGTACTTTACAAAACATCGAGTTTTACGTTGAAACCAGTTTCATTAGAAAAAGAATATTGAATTACGTAGTCGATTAAAAACTCTCGTTAGAATACCCGTAGAAACTATAACTTTGTAAGACTGAAAAATCACTATTGGTAACAATATAACCACACCGTGGTGGTATTAGGCATTTATCGATAGAAGAAGAGTCAAGTATCTAAGAAGTTCTTATAAATTCTGATAGACAAAAAGAGTTCTTGGTAGAATCAGCCTATTTTTGATGAATGTAAATTATATCTTTATGGGCGTCTTAGTCAAAAACTATCTTTTTTAAGGACCTTTTGACAGTACTTCAGGTTTTTCCTATTATCTGACGAGTTTTAGAAAACAAAATAATATTTTTAATCAGTGCACTAAGAAATATCAAAACTATAAAGAATTCTAATAGAACGGTGATAAAACTTTTTTCGATACCTGAGGGGTATTCAATGCGTGAAAAAATGAGTTGTGATAACGTAGAAAATAAAATGTGAAAAATAGTCAGGATTCAGTGCTGGTTCTCAGGAAAATAGAATTTGAGTCAAATTTTTTCGGACACCAGGTTCGTAACTTGAGACACTTCATTTAATGAAAATTTATTTTTTCTGAACGGGTGAGCCGTGGAGGATCCAGGATGTTTAGATTTGCCAGATCTCAGCTTCAGAGCATGGGATCCAGATAATACTTATGGAGGATAGTATTGGGCCAATATGATGAAAGTTTATCAAAGAAGTTTTGCGATCTAACTTACCGGAAAAAATTGTTTTTTATTGGCCACCCCTTAAACGTTTTTGCTTTTAGTAGTACTCCGTTTTTTAGAATTTAATCATAATCTACGTTGAATCTCCTCGATAGATTTCAAATTTTATCTGAAACTATGCATCCATTCAAGAGTTATAATGTTTTAAATTTTTAGCGATAATTTTTGTGGCATATCTCGAAAATTCAAAACGATATAACTCTTGAATGGATGAATATTTTTAGATAAAATTTTAAATTTATCAATGAAATTCAACGTAGATTACGATTAATTTCTAAAAAAAGGAATATTACTAAAGCCAAAAAGTTTAAGGTAGTTTCGGATTAAACAGCAATTTTTTCCGGTAAGTTTGATGGCAAAAACTTTTTGATAAAATTCATCATTCGGGCTCAATACCACACTCCATAAGTATTATCTGGACCCCATGCTCTGAAGCTGAGATCCAGCATACTCAAACGTCCTGGATCCGCCGCTGTTGCGTCAACAGATATCACATTATGACGCTAAGTCATGTCCAGTGCATTATATACATATATATGTTTTTTTTCCTGTCGTATATGTATATGTTCCATTGATCATCATGATCTCATGATGATCTATTCCATATTGCGTCATTCTAGTTTTTCTATTACGTTTTTTGTTTTTCCTTTTCATATTATATACAGGGTGTTACATAACCTTTTTCTCCCCTCTATCAACTTCAATTGTAAATGATATTACAAAGTATTATATA
>CAJNOP010000210.1:85458-143326 GCA_905250075.1 Rotaria sp. Silwood1
CAAAATGAAAACATCGAAATATGAATGGCTATTAAATTCAAATTCATGTTAATCATCACAATGGAATATATCATAACTATTTCTGGTGATAGTTTTCCGCTTCGATTAATACAAAGCAAGTAAAGTAAGTAATTACTTAGTTCAATATATTCTAAATTATTTTTTCAGAAGAATTATTTCGTCTCTTTTTGATCATACAAAGGGTTTTATCTATCAAAAAAAACATAAAATATAACGACTATGATTGGATGTGTAGCCTATAAAAATCTCTATGTGCACTCAAGTGCAAGATCCAGTAGTAGATGTTTATATGGAGGGTCAAAGACTAGAAGTAGTTAAATAGTTCAAATATTTAGGCTTTACTTGGACAAATAAGATGTCCTTAAAACCAAAGATTGATAGAGCCCTTGAAAATATTCAAAGAACATTTAGTAAATTAAACTGAATGAAAAGTGGAAAGTCTCTCTCAACAGATGTCTTGCGAAAATGTTTTTTTGCTTACAGTTTTCCATATTTTGTCTGGATATTTCCCCTATATCCATTCCTGCCCAAAACTCAGAAAGAATTACTTCTAAGAAAATTTAGAAACGGATTAGGACTGGTTCATCGCTGTCCCTTTGCAAGAGCAACAGATCTTCTTCAGATAACAAATGAAAAGTCATTAGAAGAGTATGTTAAAAAATATATAAAGAGAAAATTAGAACGGATTGAAAAATCTGATTTAGGACGCTCGCCCTTTTACAATGATATATTTTATTGAGATGCATTTCATAAAAATAAAAATGATCACCTGGGACATTTTTTTCAAATGAAACGAGTTAGATATATGCGTGAAAGACATCAATCACTGCTTCTTCAATGGCTTGAATTTTTGTACGAATGAAATCCGAGTATCATGATGTGAGTACTACTTTTCTTTTTTTCTTCTCTCGTGTTCTCCTTCCTTTCTCCCTTTTTTCACTTCTCCCATAACTTTTTCTTTTTTCCTTCGTTTTCTTCATATTTTTATTTATCGCACGTGGCTTCTTATAAATCTGTGTGGTTTCGTATATGCTTATATCGTGTATGGTCGTGTAATCAAACAGTTGTAAATGCGTACGATATCCTTGTAAGCACTTCCGAGTGTAACAATAAAGAGAGCGAAATCAAAAAAAAATCTCTATGTGCACTATTCTACTCATTAATATTACTGAATAATCAGTGAAAAAAATATTTCTCATTATGAAGAACAAAACTCAAAACGTATTCATACTGTACAGTTTATTAATTTTCTGTTTGGTCATGAGATCTTTTTTTTATTGACTTTTTTCAAAGGAAAGCGTCATTACCAGATGATAATCATTGATGTTCTGTTTTCGGCCTGCAACATAACTAGCATACAATTGGCTTATAGCTTTGAAACCTTAATAATGCTAACACTTAGAATCCTTTTCAGGTTCTTTTATTCATTTATTAAATTTTTTTCTGCCATTATATTCAGGTATAGAAATATTATATTCAAAATATGCATGTAGAAAAAATTTTAGCACCATTTTCCCAAAAAACAAATTTGATAAAACAAATATCGTGCATAGCAGCATTTTCTTGATCTATTTCGATTGCACTGTGCCAGAAAGCGTTTCATAATATGCCTGCAGTAAAACATGTATCAACGGAGGAAAAATTTCTAAAACAATATAGGTAACTTATATATCGATGTCTTGGCATTAGTATTTTAACGATATTTCAAGAATAACCGACATATCAGTTCATTTTTGCACTTCATCGTATAAAAATATTGTTCAGATTCAAAGTAACTATTTGTCAACTGTATGTTTTCTTATACTTAGAATCAGTGTGAATCTGAAGGAAATGGTGATCCTAAACTTCTAATATTGAATAAGAAATTTTTCAATAAAATTATCAAGTCCAAGGAATCATTCGTGATCGACATTTAGATACAATGTTATGAGATTCGATACTATGAAGTATGCGTGCAAAAATTTTAATATATTTTATATATTTTATATATCTATATAATTTCTATTAACAAGGGTTCAACACAAGAAATAAAATTGATAATGAATTGTCAATAATCTATTCGCAGATTGTGCTTCTATCATCATAGGTTAATGATCCTGATGATATCAAATATTTTTATTCATATCAAACAATATTGTCTATTGTTCACACATTAAAATAAAGCAATAAATCTGATCATTACTTATTAGTTTATTAATGGAAAATTTTTTCTCATAATAAATTCGATCGCTTCTGGAACAATGATACGATGTTAAACATGAAGAGTTAGTAAGTGTAACTTTTTTCTTAAAATATAATGACAAAAAAAAATATCGTTTATTTCTTTTTGGCGTTTCATTAGTATATATTTGATGATCATAATAAAAAAAAGAAATTAATTATGAATCCTTTTCGTTCTTATATTGATCTTGTAAGTCAACAATCAGTCTGATTTATTATGAAGATATTCAATACATGGATTATTAATTTAAGTATTAGATCATATTATGAGTACTGCAAAAAAACGCGAATACATATATATTTCAAAGGTTATCAATAAAAAACATCGGTCTGGAAGGTTATTTTTTAGACGAAAAACAATTTATTACTGTCACACATTTCATCATTCAGAAACAAAAAGTGTTAATATTTGATAAAGCATAAAATGATTTCGACGCGCACTATCAACAAGTATCTTATTATAAGATTTTTCGATTCATTTCTATTAGGCTTTTTACAATTAGATTGTACAACAAACTCTCGAGACAATATTAATAGAAAACTCACTAGAAACAATAATTATAGTAGCTCATCAATTTGTGAAATTCGTTCATAAAGTGGCAAAAGGTTCTCATGAAGAATACATTCAAGGACATCCAGACTATTATGTAATGATTTTTCTCAAAAGATTATTAGAATCATTTATTTTTACATTATTTTATCTAAACATATCTATTTGTTTTTGACAATCTAAAATCATGATCATTGGCTAATTTTCATAAAAATAAAACATTAAAAAAAGTATTTTTCGATATGGATCATCGAATTTTGTTATCATAATAAAATGATCAGCAACGGCAAATAGTTTCTTGAGAAAGCGAAAATAAACAAGAAGTAAAAGAAGCACTATATAGTATTAGACCTGTTTACTAGTGGAGAAGATTAAATACTAATCTTACAAAATCTTAAATGTATGAGTATGTTGATTTTCTCCGCTATTGGTATCAAGCTCACTCTTTTCCTCCCCAATCTTCTTTTCGCTAAAAATTTATTGTACGAGATACTACTTTTGTAAAGAATGTGTTAAATATTATCGATCTGATTTACTAGAAAAGCAAACAGCTTTTATTTATTTTTTTTTGTTATAATGATGAAAGAGGATTTCAATCAATACATTTGTCTTTTCTTTTTTCACGAATAACCAAAGCATGGCGCACTGATTCGTACTGCCTGTTGTTTTGTATGAGGATGTCAAGTATTCAAAGATATGATATAAATTTGATCGGTTGTTTGCCTATTAAAAATCAGTTGCTATCATCAAGCTATTAAAATGTTATGATAAAATCGTAAAAAATAACAACACAAAAAAATAAAGCTAAATCGACACATATATGCTTGCATCGTGGGTTGATTAGCAAGGTGAATGAAAAATATCTCTACTCTTTCAATATACATTTGTTGTATATATTTTTTTCTCTACTATATCACAACATTATATTATCTTGACAATAGTAATCGAGCTATCGAAGTGTTAACTAGTTGAAATAATAAAAAACAAATAAAAAAAAATTGTCTTTTTGAAATATGTTTCATTTTGAAAATGTTACACATGTTTCTTTATTTTTCATCAGGTACTTTTACAAAAAGTTTGCTCTAGTCATGGGTCATATGTTTTTATCACAAGTAACTCATTATTCAATGATAACATGCATGATCAGTTTTCGTTGATTGATGTAATCTGCAGAATGTAATAGGTTTTTGTCCATCCATCATATTAGATGAGATTGACATATTCGGATGTAACTTATCATAGAATAATAAGATGTTATGCATTTATATTTTCAAGGTATGCACATACATGAGTATGAAGAGAAACGAAGTATAACTAACGTCTTGTTTACTTGTTTTTGTGCATGACTTTAGAAAAAGTACATTATACTTGTATCATCGTTTAAAAGATATCTTGTGATTCATTATTGAAGGGATCTATATAAGCCAAGGCACAAAGCATTAGTTTTACTTTTCTGCTTATACTTTTTTTTAACAACATGAATTGTCTCCTTAAAGTTGCTGTTGTCTATTTATGTATAACTCAATTTATTTGTGTAGCCGATGATTCTAAGGAAGTTGGCAAATGCCGATATTACAATGATCCGCATCTTATTCCGTTTCCAGTATCACCTGGAGCTAGTCAAGAGCAGTATATATGCCGTAATAATTGCACTGAAATACTTCTCAAAAATGATTTTGTGGAAATAATTGTTACTCCCGATCCGGCAGGTGACTATCCTATCGTTGCGGTAAATAATCTCAATACAATCGTTTCTGATATCCCATTTGTTTACTTTTAGTATACTTTGATATTTTTTGCTACCGGTGGATATTCGTTTCCTTGTGTTATTACAAACAGCATTGCAAGTCCATCCGCATCATTAACATGTCCACCGGGTACTCCTGCTAGTACTATAATGACTGGTTCGGGTCAATTTCATACTCATCTGACGGAAAATATTCAAGTCGATATTACCACAAGGGTGTGAGAATGGATTTTATGCAAAGATATATTCTACTTGTTTGATATTTAGGGAGCTCATTTCAATATTGAGATTACTCAATCGTTTGATCTTATTTCTCAATCGGAAGGTGTTTGTATTAAATGGGACTGCGAGTTCGAATATAAAATTGGTAAGCGTAGACGGAGACAGGCATCAGCAGATTCTCTCATCGATCAAATATGTGGTTGTTTCATCGATGCTGGACGAGAACAAGCTTTGGGTGAAGTTAATATCGACTACCTTAAATATTTACGCGTTGCATGTGTGTACGACATCAACACAACATTTGATCACACAGTAATGTCATAATACACTTCATCGAATGCTTTGATATGTTTAAAATTAAATTTCATGTCGCTCTATTTAGTATGCACAGGGATTAGTGACATTGATTCTTCGAGATAGCGTCAAACAATTTCAGAACGAGAAGAACTTCAACGAGTATCTCGACAAAGCAGAAGCAGTAGCTAAACAAGCAATTCAAAAGGCGCAAGACCAAGCCAACTATCTTATTAAAACATCTGACCTAGTGTGCAAAAAGAAAGGAGAACAGACCGTTTGTCTTCAACAATTTCCTGGCACTAATTGAAAATCATACTAAACGTCGAACATAGAAGAGACAATATCTTTTTTTTTGTTTTATTCATTTCTATTATCTGTAGGACAATTAATGTAGCTTTTTATTAGTATACTCACACGAATAGTTATATTAGCGTTTTTCTATTATACAATAAACAAGACTAATGATATATGCCACAAACAGCAGAAAAACCTTGCCTTATGTCATCAATCAATTGATAAAATGTGTTTCTACTCAATGTTAAGAATGATGATTGTTTCGCATAAATGCTGTATTTTTCGAATTTTCTGATTTGTTAACAATGTTACAGTTAAAATGCCCTCGTTCGATAAAATCTCACTTTGTTTCTCTTTTTTTTTGTCTATACGATGAGTAATATTGAATTGGAATCATATATAATTGAGATCATAGATTGTTAAGTTTAAACAAGGATCGACATTATATGTATTTGAAGCACAGGGCTGACGATGATAATCATTAAATTTATCATCATGTAAAGAAGATGTCAATCATATTTGAAGATACACTGGTTAGAATTCTAAATGGGACAGTTACTTTCCTGTTTTTTTTCGGAAATTTCTCAGATTATAAGTGAAAAATTTTAATTTCTATGTACATGAAGTCATGCATAGTTCATAATCCTTCAGAGAATGTTTTGTATTTTCATCAGTACAAATCCAACAAGGTCGTTTGTTTTATTGAGAATCTTGATGAAGCGTGTCGCATCTCAATTAGCAGTCATACTATTTTATGCTATTGTTGGTCCTATTCAATTAGCATTATTTTTGATTCTAATGAATATTATCGATGTAAGAGTTCGAGAGTTTGGTGATGATGCTGCTGAATAATGTTAATTTTAGACTTTGACCATGCAAACATATAGTTACCATAGGACGGTATTACTTGAAATACTTCATTGAGTGAATGTATTAGAATAAAGAATGATAAATATGTTACTCCTAATGACAATAATGTTGATAGAAGAACATCCAATATCAGAGTCAGTGTGTATTGAAGGAATAGTTTATGGCCACATTAGAAATTGTCTCTTCGGATTTTTAACTATTCTAGAATGCAAGTCTCCGTTCGATTTGTTTTTATTTTTAATACAACCCAAACTAAGTGGCTCATCAGAAACTTTTGTGTTAATATTTAATTTTACTTAATAGTTACAATAGATTTGGTCAAACTTTTAGAAACCTCGATACTTTCTAGGACTTGATACAAGTTGTGATTTTTTTCCTAGTTTTCACCAGATTTAACATTCCTTTGAAATATATTTGTTAATATTATACCTATTACATACAAAGTAAATACTTGAAACCTCAGAAATCCTGATATGCGAACGGTATAAACCTTTAACACCTAAAATTTATCATTTTTGGTAATGAAAGGTTTCCTATGAAACAGAGTGTGATTAATGTTCGTAATTGACAATAGACAAACTTCGATCGTTACACAAAGTTTTAGCTTAGATACTACAGTATTTGATGCATTTTTAAATCAAATTTAAGTGATGACTCAAATTCAACGAAGTTTTATAGTGAACATCAACACACTAATACTTGCATTTAATGCTTATGATGAACCATTTATGATGTGTTTCTTTTACATTAGTCTATGCTGAAGACAGAAAGTTACGAACACCAATATTTCCACATAATATTCGTAATGAATGAACAATCAATCGGTTTGAATCGTTTTCTTCAATCAATAAAATGATATACGGTCAATTTAAGTTATTAATTAAAACATGAGTATTCACTCGACGAAAATATTATTGATATTATTCGTGCCAGTACAATGGTTAGCATTATAGAAATGATGTGTATAAGCATAGTTCTTGTAATTCGATGAGTAAAATCTTTCAATCAAGTTTCAATTGCAGCTGCAAAATGTAAGCTTGTTAATTTTAGAATTATTTTGTACGTGATTGCTGTATGTACTTGTCATAAAAGATAGAAAATAGATAGGATTCAGACAAAAAAAGCATCTTCGAAAAAGATTAACTCGTCATCGGAACAAATGGGATAAGAGTAGGTTAAAGATTTCGCAAACTTTTAAAAATTAAAAAAAGAACTTCATCCGAATAACAAAACTTTGAATATTCATATATGATTCTAACAATCAATCTTTTGTTTTACCTGAAAAATGCTTGTGCTATAGCAACGTTTTGTGTATTGGAAAATTCACATGAAGATTTTACTATGCTATTATGATATGATCACAGTGCATCGGTAAATAATTGGCACCGTGAGTGTGGGTGTAATTAGCCTTTTCTCATAACCACATACATCCACACCCTTCACTGTATAAAATTCATCGATCGACTCTTTGCAAATCACTACGACATACATGAAAATCTTCTAAAAGTAAATTCTATGAAAATAGCAACTTCGGTATGTATGTTAAAGTTGTTGAAGCATCACAAATAGTTTCACATATATTTAAAAGAAGAAACAAATCTTGCTGAGCACTACTGTCATGTTTCCAGCTTCTCTTTTGATTGAGTACGAAATATCGCAATCATGAAGAAAGTAAATGTAGCCCATCAACGATACAAAACGGAAATACTTGTTTAGCAATTCGAAAAATTACTCTTGAATTAAAAATGAAACCGGACTTAAATGAGTGTGATGTTTGACTATTTTGCATGATTACAAGAAGTAGTGAGACGGTGCAAGAAAGAAAATGGCAGCAACAATTCAAAATATCTTGTTTTTTTAATCCAACGCTGTGTTTCATCTGAAAACGATAAATAAAACGTTGCAACAGAAAAAATTAATAAAAGAAATGGTCGTTTTGGGTTACATTAGTTTGACCGAAGTATAGAGTATGCTCTTGCAATTTTTCATTTCTCATTAACCATGCACTGCGAAATCACCACTGAGTAATCAGGAATAATGAAATTGAGTGTAGAAACTATTGCATAAAAAACGGATTACTTTATCTTATTTAACAAAAGAGACTTGAATCTCTGATAGACTTTTGTCCTGCTGGATAATTACCTTAAACATGTAGGAATCCGTTATTGTTTAAATATCATTTATTGTCGGTAAGTTTTTCATTTTTTTGGTAATACTTTCAATAACCTTCGGCAATGCAAATAACAATCGTTGATTGTTTTTCTCTATCAAGTGAATAAAAGAACAGACAAAAACTCAATTCTCCCGTTTGTTGTCTTTCCTCGAGCAACTGAGACGAAAGTAACTTAATAGCTTCGCATAACTTTCTAATAATTCTCCGACATCAGTCTTTCCTTTTAATAATATCTCCTTCAAATATGAGATCCAATAGGAGCTTGCTTTTCGTACTGACGTGCCGTGATTTCGATTTAGTCTATGGTATCAATGATGGAGACAATAATTTCAAGGTCTTACTAACGGAAATTTCTCAATAAAAATATTCAATAAAAAATCCAACGAAAACGGCCACGTTTTTATACGTGAAAAGTGTACATTTTGATGCGCTAAAATGAGAGGTTTGTACGCACGATAAATTCATTTTTTTCGTTCTTTGTCTCTTGAAGTTGAAAAGTCTGTTGATCATAGTTGATAAAATATGTTGTTACTTTAGATGTATCTTTTGCTGAATACAAATAGGTATATTAGATTATTTGATATGCAAGTCTTGGTAGTGCGTTGAACAATAAACCGTTACAAAAGACAATAGTTAGATATTTTCAAATGTACATTTTACAACCTTAGACACCTTGATAGTAAACAAATAGCTTCAGTCTTCGACTAGAGGGCTTTTGTATAAGTGTAGAGAGGATTACGGTTGCAGATGTGGTCGTAGGTCTGTAGCTGTGCCTTTCTATGTGTTTGTGTGAGGCTGATCTAAGAACTCACACTCACATTCACACCCTCAATTGAAGACACAGTACTTTGACAATCATGAACCACAGAAACAAAAAACTTGATTATGCTGGTTAAATTCTACTAATATTCTTTCATCATTAAATACCTTTTATTTACGATTTGCAAAAACAAGCGAGCAGCTCTCACCAATATGACGAGCTGCAGAAAAGTATTTGCTCCACGTCTTCAATGATTGACGTGGCCGAACGAAAGAGCTCGTTTTCAAGGTAGAGAAAATAAATAACTTCCACTTTAAGAATATATTTGCTAATGCCAAATGACTACCTGAACCGGACAAAAAATATATACATAGCAATGAAAAAAATCACCTCTTCATGTGTTAACCGCAAAAAATTCCCACCACTTGAAGTTTGTTAGCAGTACGTGAATCTATGTAAACTTCATTCAAAATTTGCTTAAATAATAACAAGCCATTGAAGTGTTCATGGGCTACTCACCTTGAAAAAATGTAATTTATTTTTTTGTACGTACCAACCTTCTCCCTATTATGCGAGCGGTAGTACAATAACAAAACCTGATTGGTGATTCTGAACAGAAATAGTAATCGGACTGCAAAATTCATTGTTAACAAGCATACCAGAGAACAAAAAAAAAGCGAGAGAAAAAAGAAGGACTGTTATTGTGTACAAGTAAATCTTAAATCAGTTTTTGTTTTCATATAACAACGATAGCATTCTTTGTACAAATTTAACAAAGAAATGTAAGTATGGAAACGTGAAAAGGTGTAGAACTATTCATCTCCTCGATCTTGTATTGATTTTCTCAATATCTTAGATCAATCTATGTAGGTTTGCCTCTTACGTAGAAGTAAGCTACTCCCCGATAGAGCTCTTTGAATTGAATAACATTAATTTTGTCATAGTGAGTTTTCTTGATTGGCAAAAGTTCTATGATAGGCTTTTACTTGACATTTGGCAATAAATAATCTGAAATTACCAAATGTACGTGAATAAGAACTTATCAGCTTTTCAAGCCACATGTTCTGTAAGTAGCATAATTTTTTTGTAATTTTGTGTGAGTACTGTGTAGTCGAAAGCTCTTTGTCATGCAGACTGCTTTTCAAATGAATTTCTTTACACGCGCTATGCTCAATTTAATATTCAAATGAGTCCTGATTTAGAATCGTCAGATGATCTACACTCGAGCCTCTTATTTTCCGCACTTTTATGCTTTGATAAAAAAAGGATACTCACGTCTTGTTGAAATTTTACCAGAAACATATAGCCAAGAGTGTTGTTTTAGAAACATGATTAGTTCATGAACTTACGACTTAATCTAGACTATCAGCTGTTGCCGAAAATTGTTTTTGCTCGATTTTGGCTTATTGTTGATAGTTTTGTTACAGGAGAAAATTCAGAAAAAGAAAACACTACTCTAAGTGATTATTCAAAGTAAGTTCTGTCAAATTCTAGTTGCTCAACGGAGCCTACTCTTTGTCCAAGATCTAAGCATGCGAGGAAAATACAAAAGCTGTGTGTATGCTAGAAAAATGGTTGATTTCCTGTTATTCTGTTGAATGAAAGCTCATTGATCAGTTTCGCATTTGGAAAAACATGATCTGCACAAGAAGCAAATGAGTGTTATTTAGTTGATTGTACTGAGAGCCTACTAATTGTAGTGTTGAAGATTCTGTTCATAGCTTTAACTACTTTAAAACATACTACATTGTGATGTCGTAGTCAACTCTTTGTTTTGTTTCATTAACAGGAGTAGTAAGGTGAGAGTACGGGTGTAAATGTTAGTCTTGTGTCGGCACACAACCACATCTAGAATAGAACAGAGTTTATCTTTACTCTATTACGAACAAAACGTAATGTTGTTCGAGTCACTCAGAAAATCATTAGCGGTCGTCTCTTAAATGGGCCGAACCACATCATGTGTTGTCTGTATAAGAGTTGAGAAAACCTGAAAATTTCCTAACGCAATCATAAAAACTTGATTGTAAGTGTAATATGTGTTGCATAGAAAAACTGAAGTTGATTCTTGATGGTTAAGTCAGTCGTTGATACTTAATACTAACGAAATAAGTCGTGTCTACTGTTTATTTTTTTAATATGATTGCTGAAGGTGTCAGTCAAAACTTAGTTTTAATTTAAGGTTGATAATTCATTCCCGAAGTAGCATAAGCTTTAAGATAAGTTTCAGACGAAGTACATGGTCGAAAGTCTGAGTGAGGATTTATGGTGTGTAGTGTTTAGGTAAGTGTGCTTCACTAACAGCTAAAAGAAGATTCATACAGTGTGTTCACATTCATACTCGCACCCAAATCTACATTCACACTCTTCGAAAGGTCAGTTTTTTGGTGTTTCCTTTTGATGTCAGTTAATATCCAGTTATTACGCATATATAGCCAGATGTTTTCTGTCTTGGTTTTATCATTAGATCTCAATTATGGCTTTAGTCGAAATGTCAATTTAATACTAGTATTTTACGAAAGCCTTCAGTTGCCACAAAACTGAGGTCTAATGTTCTAGCTGTTGAGATCATTAGTCAGTTTTAGAAAGTATAGACCGAATTTTAGAGAAAAGTTGTTGAAGATTGTTCATAAAAATGGTGTCTAAATTGAATTACAACGAACTCGTAAGAACATGATGAAGCTCACCGATTATCATTGGGTAAAAGTGACCTGAGAATAAGTTCTAGGATTCGGCTGTTCTTCTTTGAGTTTCTTGGGGATGACAAGTGTTTCGAAATAATTCCTTTCCACACGTTATTGTATGAAGTGATAACCCATGCCTATCGATGAAAGACTCGATTATTTGGTTCGAATCATTCATCTAAACTACAAAAAAAAGAAATGAAGCGAGAAAAAATTAATTTCTTCCATCAAATTATCTTCTGATTCTTTCAAATTCTAATCAACTGAATAAAATTTCGAGTGGATTTATATAATGTTGTTATGAATCGTAGTAGCTAGACGTTACATTTTCATAATAAACAAGGAAAGCGCAACGGTGACAAGGTACAACGTAGTTAAGTGGATCGATGAGATAGAATAGAGGGACGCAATAGTGATTCAGTTAGATCTTAAGTTACCCATTTCTGCTAAGTCTTCATAAATCTGTCAGAGAATTTTTTCTACGTTTATTGATATCTGGCTACTTTCTCTTTCCATCTTATGTAGATTTCCATTAAAGAAGAAGACAGAAATCACACATTGGTAAACACAGCAAAGAAAAACAGCTGTCCGTTTGCATTGTCTGTTTCCTTTCGTAAATATACCTTTATAGCAATGTTTTGGCACTACCCTAGCCATTGCTCTCAATTTTCTAGAAAAATTACGTTGGTGGACGAGACAGGTGATGCATATATATATATATATATATATATATATATATATATATACTTAGGGTGTACCAAAAGTTCTGATCACCATGTTTAAAAGACTCTTTCGATAAGGCGTCCTATTCAAAAATGAGAAACCAAGTATACTATGTTGTAGAGTTTTTCGAGATGCATCTAATGGTATATAGTAAATTCTATTTTCATAAGACTCTGAAAGAATTAGAATCAATTTACTGATAGGCGACTACACATTCACACATGCATCCATCCATATTCACATCCACAAGATGATCGGAGATGCTACGCATATGAGATTGTAGTCCTTTAAAAGTTCTACAAAGTCATATGTGAGAAAAGGCATTTTACAAATATTTTTGATTAATAGCAAGGACAACAATATTCATTAATTTATCATTGTTGAGTATAGGTGCTAGTATGGATGCATGTGGATATGTAGTCGTCTATCAGTAAATTGATTCTAATTCTTTCAGAGTCTTATGAAAATAGAATTTACTATATACTACTCGATGCATCTCGAAAAACTCTACAACATCCCTAGAGAAAGTACTGAGTTCAGGGTACCCATGTACTGAGAAAGCTCTAGCAGGGTACCCAGTATGTGTACTTTGAAAATTCTCAGTAATTTTACTGATGTATGTACTGTTTGGAGTACCCGTAAAAGTACATTTACTGAATAAGTACCTGCATGGATACACAAGTCTGTAACTTTACTGAGGAAATCTCGACAGGGTATCCTAAATTTTTCGCGTTCTGTATGGCGACTATTCATTCACCGTTTTCTTTTTTACGTACGGCTCTATATAAATAACTCGATAAATCATAAGAAAATAATCAATTTTCATACTAGTTTTTTCTAAATTATTTCTTGACTATTTCTTAGTCGAGGAAATGCCGAGCTTGGTTGTAAATTAAGATCGGACTACCCTGAAGTGGTCTACGACCAACTCAAGTTGAGTCGGATCCCGACATTGTTCCTGCTAAGTTTGTAGAATTGAAAAAATTAAATTGAATAAAGTAAAAAAAAATCTAGTAAATTATCTCAAGAAAAAGAAAAAATTTTAAAAAGTCAAAGATCAGGTTCGATCCTGAACATACTGAAAATTTGGTAACAGGGTACTTAGAAATACTATACAATGGTACTCAATTCAGTACTTGATCAGTACCTTTAGGTACCCAATTACTGTGCATTCTCCAGCAGGGTACTTGCCATAGTACCACTTAGGTACCTGTAAGTACCTGCAAGTACTTTGGTACCCAAAAGTTCCTGTGACATACTGGTATCAGGGTACTTTTTTGGGTACCCTTAACTCAGTATATTCTCTAGGGATGGTGTATTTGGTTTCTCATTTTTGAATAGGAAACCTTATCGAAAAAGTCTTTTAAATATGATGATCAGAACTTTTGGTACACCCTAAGTATATATATGTATAGTAGAGAGTGACAGTGAGTTGTACAAATGCTACGTTTCCATTTGTTTGTTCCTGTCTAAATCGTATTGTTATAATGAATCATTGACATTCTTTTCTAACGTTTGCTTTTTAGTAATAGATTTTGAAAATAAGAATGTCTTTGGATTCACTCGGCATTAGTGACGAAGCTAACACGAAAAATTCTAATTCGTTTATGACATACCGCCCGCTTCAAGAGCATTCTAATTATGTTGTTCATTATATTTCGTCGACATTCGTTAAAATTGAACAACTGAAAACTGATCTTAATGCAGAGTATCAGCAAGAAAAACATGCACTAACTGAATTGAACGAACAATTGCGTTTGATGATTGATCGTGTTGAACAATTGGAATCACAAAATTCAACATATGTTGCAAAACTGACCGATTTGCGACGACAAGGATTCATTGTTGCTACTACTGGTAAACAAAATGATGAACATTATCGTCTACAGAGTCATATAATGGCAGTCAACTACGAAAAAGTTAGCTACGAATCGGAAATTGAATTCTTTCAGCTGCAAATTAAAATCTATCAGCAAATGATCCAAGCTGAAAATCAATCAATCGATGAACAGCGATTGAAATTAGAACAAGAATTGAATCAATCTGCATCAGCCCTTGTCAATCTACGTACATCCTATGAAGAATTGGGAAACAAAGTTGGAAGTTATCGTACAATGTGTAAAGAGACATTGCAGCAGTATGTGACATTGGCGAACGATTGGTCCGTTTCGAAGAAACAAACACATGAATTAAAGATTAGAGTACAAATGACGAAGAATCAAATTAAATTTTTCAAGACTTTATATTCTTATGTATCAAAGTCAGTATCGATTGTTTGTTTTCTTCATTTCACGGAGAAATTTTTTCCTTTTGCTTCTAGTCAATGCAGTTTATTTCTGACAGATATGTCTGATTTTGCTGAATTTTGGAAGGTTGAATGGAAACAAATTATTGAGAAAATACGTCATGATTTCGAACTATTATATGGAGCAATGCATCAAGAAACAATCAGTTTTTATGAAAAGAAAACTCAGGAAGTACAAGCCGAATTAGAACAAATAACACAATATCAACCAGTTGAACAGGAAGCGCATATAAAGATTCAACAGCAACTCCAGAGCGAATATGAAGAAGTGCAGAAGAAATTCGCTTCTGAAAAACAAGTTCTACTGGAAACGGAAGCAACTTATTGTGAGTATAATATGATATCTTGTTTTCTATTGGTTCTCTTTTTTTTTAAATAAAACATTTTTTTTATATTGATTAAAGCTAAATTAGAATCCGAACTGAACACGATTCAAACGCAATATGAAGAACAATTCACAGCACAGGCCAGTGATTTAGATTATTTACAGGAAAGTATCCTGGCTATGGTGAGTAGTATCGAAGAAATGCGACGAAGGTTAGAAAGTTTGCTGCTAGTCAAAACACGCAACCTGATTTTCTTTTTGCACACTATTTCTAGAAAAATCAGCTTACAAAGTGAAATTATTATTTATCGTCATCTATTGAGCAAGCAAGTAACAGTGCAACAGATTGAGATACCCTCTTCTTCATTAGTTTCAATTACAACAAAAAGAAAATTCGTGGTACAAAGCCAATGTCACGGATCGATTAATATCGGTAAGCGCCGAATTGAAGAAGAAAAAAGAACGAGTCTGATTGATACTTCTTCTTTTTATTGTTTTTTTATAAAAGAATGCCCTCTCGATAGCACACACATATGTTTGACGAATCAATCGGCTAGTGAAGCTATCGATATTTCAAGATGGCAGTTGATACGGCATGTTGATTCAAAGGTGATACTTCAATATACAGTACCCGATGGACTTCGACTTCAGCCAGGCAGTGAACTAAAAATCTATTCGGAATCAGGTGCTGCAGTTGCTCAAAAATTGTCGAATCAAAGTGCTTTCTCGTCATCCCTACATCAGGAACTTGTCCTTAAAGATATATCTTCAATGGGTATGTGATTGTATCAAACTATTCTACTTTTTATTTTCTTCTACCGCTGGCTAGGTATTGGTAACAAAATCGAAACACTACTACTTGATGAAAATGGCCAAGAGAAAGCATCATGCATACAAACGGCGACAACTGATTGGACAGTATGTGATTGATACCAGCCATATCAATTCATTTTGATGGACAACTAGACTGACAGTTTGATTTGCATTGAGCCTCTAACCTCTTAGTATCTTTTAATAGAAGCATTTAGATGTTTAACTAACACAAAACTAACAAATGTATTATCGAAATTTTGAGTGCACTTCTTTCATTGTTCAACAGATTTGTTGAGAATCAAAAATCTTTTTTATGATGCATCTCGAAGAATATCCCAGGGGTTCTTGTATTATATTTGTTCAAATCATGTTTTTTCATGAGAGAAAACTTTAAGCATTCGAATACGGCAGTTATCGAACAAGTTTTCAAATTTCTCTTTACTAGTAATGCTGCCGATTTATTTCCTTCTCAGCATGAGGTTATCGCCATTGAACTGAATTTCATGGAATTGATTTTTAAGACCACATTAACTTCGATTCGAATAATACTGTGAGTTTCACATCAATCCTTAGATTCTTTTTTGTTTGTGATTTCTCTTGATAACAAACATAAAATGGAACATTAGCTTTTCGCCACCATTCGGATATAGTTTTGAAGTATTATGGTATAGAGATATTCACAGATAAGCCTGAGTTTATGTAATCAACAAGCTCTAGGGTCAGACCTTCGATTAAACTGAATCTCAAACAAACACTAGTTGCTATTTTTCTGTCTGGATTTTCGTCCAGTTAAACTTCAGTAGAATAGAAAGAAGTTTCTGCTATCCATATTTTACATTATTCTTTTATTATCAGTTCACAATTATATCGTCAGGGCACATCATCAATGACAATGCTGAATATATTATGGAGTCAGCCTACTAAAAAGTCGTTTCTGATTTTAGCGACGATACTTTCTATGATGCTATTTTATAGAAAAGACACTAACCTTTAAGAGAAAATGATGAGTTTCACACATCATTTAGTACTAAAAATATGGATTTCTTCAAAAGCTGTTTCGGACAAACTCGCTGTGGCCAATAAATTACTTCAGAATAATTTAAGTTTCAGTATAACATTAGTCAAAAGATGGATGAAGTGTGGGTGTCGGACTTCTCTCCACTCACCCACACAGCTTCTATTTATATAAGTATTTGTATGTATAATAAAAATAATCCTTAAATTAAAAAACAGAGAACCTTGGGCTGCGCGATCAAAAAAAGCGTAAACTGAGATCAATATTCACTTTTTTGAGGGAGAGACTGGTCTGAAGAGATATTTTCTTATTTACTATAAAGAAAATTGTTACCAGTCCTACGATTTCGTTCAAATTCGAATTGAATTTGATGATTTGTTTGATATACGATAAGTAATGAATCCAAAACACATTGTTACATCAATCATTTTAGATAATTTTGATTTTTCAAATGGCATCATTATCTGTTGAGTTCAAACGATCAGCAATATAACCTAAGCCTTTTAAACGATGCTCGTCAGAACAAAATGACTTGTGCTTATGGAGCAGATGTGAGTATGGGTGGGTTGATCTTCTATTCATTCATGCCTACACCCATCCAGCCGTACATGATCTTTTCATTATTTCATACAATGCTCCTTGAAGTTTCATTTCATATAATTTTAATTAAAATCTTAGTTCAAAATGATCAATCTCAATTGAAATACATAATTCCATTCTTTTCAAAACATGTAGGTTCTTGTGATTGATTCTCATTTTTAAGGGGACCCCCCCCCCCCTCAGAAAATCGATTTTTTTGGCAAAATATTGAAGTTGAGTTTTTATTACAGAAAGATGCAACGAAGCTTCCTCTTTCAGAATATATACAGTTTTTTGGAAAATGATCAGATTATCAAAGACTTATCGCATGAAACTTAAAATCCACTACCATGTTTTTGTAGAAAACTTCATGGGTTTTTTAGGGTTCCAGTTTCAGAAAAATTGCGTTTCCACTAGCATTATCGTGGAATAGAACATTTTCATGCTGATCACAATGTCAGATGGTGCTAGTTGCCATCATCTGTGACGTCCTTTCAGACGCCCCAGTGGAATACACCATTGCAACATGACTTATTCTGGATTTTAATGAAAAAATCCATCTCCAAAATTTCTTTAGCATTTTTCTCAAAACACGGTTTCTAGACAAAAAAATTGAAATAACTCCCGCTCGGCTAGGCATATAATCCATGATTTTTTTTTTGTTTTAAAGGTCTTGATTAGAGCTAACTTTTCATCGGGCGGATTTTTGATATTGAATCCCAGGACTAAGAATAGTGGGATTTGCTGTCGTAGAATCACACTTTTTTATGCTTATTTTGCAAGCATGCTCACAAAATTACTCATAAAAAATGAATGGAAGGAAGTTTCAAAATTCCGTCGGATGAAAAGTTGCGTACAGAGGCTAGCTACAATTTGAAACCAGCTCGAGCTCTTTATCCCTTCTCTGGACCGAGTTATTTCGATTCTCCCGAAAGGTAGGAAACTCAGCCGAAATTGTGTTTTAGTCGGACATGTCAAGCTGAAATTTTTATCACAAACGTTTCTCACTAAGATCAATCATTCCTGAAAATTTCAGCCCAAACGTAGGGTCCCAAGTGGGACTTCATTTCGGGGGGGGGGGGGTCCCCTTAATTCAAGCAGAGCTTAAATAGCTGCCTCGCGGAGATTGTCTCTCACATGTCCTCAAAGAAAAACTCAGTAGTGGATGAAGAGAAGATCCATACTCACATATATCCATCCATACATTTGAATCGAACACAAAATCGATCCTCTGATCAGTAGCAACATGATCAAGGCAAGTTATTTCTATGACGAAACGCGAAAAACAATCACGGTTTTTTTTTCAAACAATTCAATTATTGAAATACAATAAAGAATCCTCAGTATACAGACAATGTTTGTCTAGCTCTAAGATTTATCTTAATACCGAATAAGACACTGATCATTATGATGAGCTTATCTACAGGATTCTAAGATTGGATGCGGAAGGAATGACATTTGTTCCATTTCGAACAGCTCCGACAAAAAAGATGGTAACATTCATGATTAGCATTATTTTTCTTGACCAATTGGCTTATATTTAAGCAGCTTTGCTTCTCAAACATTCTTAGGATGCATAAAAACCACTATTTCATGCACAGTCCGAAGAAATCAACTATTTTTTCTTTATTATTGATGAATCACTATGAGCACAACGAAAAAAGTCTTGTCATTCTTTCACCATCTTACTCATTTTCTTGTTCTCATTTTCACTTCAGACATGCAATTTGCTTATAAGTTTACTTAATGCAAATGTTTTCAAGAAGGAATCAAATCTAACACGTATGGGTGTATGTTTGCCTTGTTCCATAACACGATGGGAACAATCCACCACTCTTTGTTGATATATAACAATGCGAGCACAACTGTTTGCATTTTTAGTAGGCATTGAGCAATTTCTCGATATGCCGACATAAACAAGTGCGAAGTTACTGGTCACAATACAGTTTCTCTCACTATTAAACATGTGGTGACAGGTTCCTTCGTAGTTTTCCAGGTTTCCCCACTGAAGAATCTTCCAGGCATTAGACTGTGAAAATATAAATTATTCAATGACCAATCTGATTATTTGTCGATTTAACAGAAAATATAAGAGAATGAGCTCACTAAAATGTCCACCTTATTCACATGATACTCAGAATCGAACAATGGCTGATTACTTTGACTATTTCCATGTTCTGTGTCTATCAGACGATCGTGTCAAAATATTTCAGTTGTTCACAACTGCTTGTTATACCGATTTGCTCCACTCAAATGTTTTTGAGCGATCTTAATCATGCACAGTTCAAACTTCATTGCATGAATTGGATATGAGTTTAGGTGAAAGTATAAAAGTGTAGTATATTTGAGCAAAGACAACACTATCATTCACATCAACACGAAACTCAAAAAGCAACCCAATGTCAAAGTTCACACACATGTATGTATTCACACTTATACCAATTTATCCATTTCTTCAAGAGCATAAATGTGAGCTACCTAATGTTTTACTTCAAATATATTTTAAAAGTTAACAAGAAAAAGTAAAACAACAATTAAATGACGCTATTCGTTAATGCAAATATTTTAATTATTCAATGAAATTTCTTCTAATGGATGGATCTCCTAGTGAAAAAAAGAACAATTGTTGAATTAGAAAATTACTGAGCACTAGAAACACTGACGCGTTAATAGTTGAAGAAGAGTTAGAGAACTGCGCAAAAAAAGTTATTAAGATATTGAAATAATTGTCTGCGAAAGCTACAAAAATATAGCGCTAAAATAACAATAGGAAAACTATACAGCAATTTAATATATTGATGGAATCATTGGTTATAGTTCCTGCACTTTTAAATTGATGAAATAAAAATTGTCATGCTTATTCTTCGATTTAAAAGAGTATGGTTTTTTTTTCTATAAAACAGTGAAGTACCTGCAGTCTATTTGTCTGTATATTATTATCGAAAGCATATTTCAAAACATGTAGGCAATTGAGTTTTTTAACTAGTGAAGACTGATTTCTATTCCACTATGAAATGACAAAAAGCCAAAATCAGTACCGATCCGAAATTACTCTTTATATTTTGTTAAGTTTCCATAGTGATTTTCACCTACAGAATTCATGAATTATATTGGTTAATGACATAAGTTCTAGTTTTTAGTTCTTAGTCATTAATAAATCTGAAAAAAGTACATTTATGTTCGGGGCAGGAAGAAATATATTACAGTACTTTTTACGAGAGAAAAATCTTTTCTAAGAGTTCTTCAATCAAAAGCATTTACTCAGCAGTGTATAGATTGAAAAATCCGATAGAAAAATAGTTGTCAATGGATACAACGAATTTTGATGAGTGATTCTTGTATAGGAACTCGTCGTAGTATTCTGCCAAAAATACTGTTTAATCTTGATGGAAAAAACTTGCAAGGTTATACGTCTAGATTTGGTCTATCGAACCATAGGGCTAACTTATAGCAAGTTATTCAATTTTAAATGAGAGATTCTCTGAACACAGAAACCTTTCATCGATTTTTTCTGTCTATATAAACCCTAATTTGGTAATCTACGCTATTCTCTGTGTATAATTTGATTATTTCAGCTTAATTGTAAGGGCTCGTACGAAAAAGTTTGAAAAAATGTCTGTAAGTGAGTGTAAAAGAAGTAGGATGTAGATGAGTGAGCGACAGTGAATCGAAGACTCTTTTTCAAGTATATCCTCATAAGTATCGAATTTCTGTGAACAAAAATTGAAGTATTTTACCTATAAAATGTCCTACAGTATTTGACAATATCAAAAATAAAATTGCTCTATAATATTGTTTTTGAAAATGTTGGTCACAACTCAATTTGATTGGTAAACTGCGAAATAAACAATTTTGAATATTGAATCGGAAGATTGTGGCTCTCTATCACGATAGAACCAGGAATCTTTCAAAAATATTCATGTACTTTTATTTGTAATTGAATAATAGAAATGTACCTATGAACCAGTCTTTTCTATGATTCCATCTTGCTATATGCGAGCGCTTCTCAAATGAGATATTTCATGTCTAGAATAATTGTTCATTTTTTTTTCATAATTATTCTTTCTTCATCATTTGGATTTAAAAGACTTTAATCAATCGACGATTATTAGAATCAGGCAAGTGTAACCTATTTAGAAAAATCGATTAATCAAGATGAGAGATTATCAAATTTTTTTTTTGTTTTGCTTCGTTGGATAACATCAGTACTCAACGATGGAAAGTACTTCGTTCGTGACAACGCGATCTGTGTAAGTATAAAAATATAGTTAAACTGACGTATAATGTGAACTCATTAAAGTAAGAAGCAAAGACAAAGGCTTGGTTTTCTACTTGGCCATCTTAGTTAGTTATTTTTGTGTTGATTGTTGTTGCAATTACTGTGTGGATAGTAGTAACGCGTTCAGGTTTATTTTTCAAAAAGATATATACACAGCAAACAATAACAAGTACCATTGCAAGAGAATCGACCAGTAGCAGCAGTAGAACAACAATTAGAACTACAATGGCGACTACAACTCAAGGTAATAAGACAGATGAGTTGTTCTCAAACTATCTGTTTAACAAACAATGATCTTCGTCCAATCGTTCTCCTTTCGTAACGTTCGCATTGAACTCAAAACCAGCACGAAATGCTTTCAGTATATTACTGAAGGTTTTAAACTATGAAATAGAATCGATTCATTCTTCTTCAACGAACATTTTATCGATGACAAGTATAATGCCTAAGCAAGCTAGATAGATAAATATATTGAAATATCTATCGCAATTAGTTAGGCTAGTGAGTTTGATTGATTCTATCTTTTATGTATCAGCAAGAAAAGCGGTGGAATCAAGGTACTTTTGTTGTTGCTGTATAGTTTAACCCTCATTTTCAAACGAGTTTCAACATAGAAGCCACCGCAATATTTGAAAATGCTTGTTTTTATACGAATCTTATAAATTTCATTCGAAATAATACCGATTGAGAATAATCACTGTTTAGAAGCATAACGATTTGAAATTAATTATGAATTATTTAATTATCAATCTGATTATTTTTTCCTATTTCAACAAAAACTATAAGTGAGTGGACTCACTGGCATATCCACCTTGTTAAAATTTTACTGATAATTAGTTAATGATTCATAGTTCTAATTGTTTTTATTGTCTTAATTTATCGGGTGACTGTTTCAAAAAAGTATAATTGTTGGTTTCCGTTTAATTTATCATTTTGTTCCGTGTCTGAGTGAATGTGTAAGATGTGTACGTGGTTGTGAGGATATCGTTAAGGGTGTAGAGGTGCGAATTCGGGTGTGGATGAAGACAAACTCCTCACATACATCAGAACACAAACTGAAATTAATTTTGATAAGCAGTGTCACACTCACTCTAAAAAGAAATTAATACGACACCTTTATTACCCTAGCTATAAATGCTAACATTTGAGTTGCTCAATAAAACATGTGCAAACAGCTAAAAAGCAATAAAATCAATTTCCTGACTCAATCCAACTAAAGCACAAAATAGACCATTCATTTCTATATTCTTTTTATATTTAAATCAATTTTCAACTGTTGTTTTTTAAACAACTGAATTGAATTTCCTTGAAATTGTTTTTTTTAATAACCATTTCACTAAGCTATCCTGAATACATGAATTGATCATCTGATACTTTTACTAACATCAGCTCTCTCTTCAGATACAACAACTTCTTTTATGAGCAGTAACATGACGATTCTGTATAGATACGATTTATTTGGTGATGATTTAACGTGGGCAACTTTGAGTGATTATACAATGTGCTGTAATTGGTGCATCTGTAATAGCAGCTGCCTTTCTTTTACATGGGGTCTTCCAGAACCTGGACCTTATGCATATATGTGTCACTTGCAATATGCTATTCTAACTTCAACTGTATTCTCTGTGGATGTTAGTGCACACTATTAATAACTTCAACTCGGAGCATATTGCCGGAACACAGTAATCTATTTTCTATCTGGCATGAATATTTGCTTCGATTTAAAATGAAACGATAGTTTTTGCCTATTTATTTTCTTAGAACGAATGTAACTTGGTATCTGAGAATATTTGCCTGTTATAGTTGCAAAATTTAGACAAATAAATATAGACAACAAAAGACTTTAGAAGAATCTCTGAGTAAGAATATACCAGAATAAGCTCAACTTTAAATGTGAGTGTGCAGACCTACCATGATGTCAACATTTCATCTAAGCAATCAGGATCTTCAGATGGTAGACGTTTCGATCCACGAATGAATCAGAAATTAAATTGAATCTATACTGTCGCATGAAGCAATAGTAGATCGTATTTTCAGTAGTGTGTATGATGTGGGTGTGCAAGCATGGATATCCACACCCATACCCAATCTATTTCAAACTATTCGTCTTCTAACAATTTTTGAAAAAATATTCCTCAGCACCATCATTTACACAGTTTTCGCAATACATTCAAATATTCTTTCCACTTATTTTATGTCGACACAAATACAAATTCTATTAATTACATTGTATTTTCTAATATTATTTGAATATTTCGGAAGTGTAATTGGTACTAAACCAATAACATCACATGGTAGTTTTTATGTGGTCGGCTGACGTTGAAATCGTACAATCTACATGCAAATAATACAATTAAATATCGTCGTAGTTCAATGAAATGTTTTACGTGTTTGATATAATTTATAAAAGATGAACCTAGTATTTTAGCTCAGTCGTTCCAATATAGCACCCAATCGTTTATTATCATCACGAGCTCCTAGTTCCTCTAAAAAAGTATATGCATGATCTTCTAGAATCTCTTGTGTTTCCGTACTATATTCGTCAAGTGGTATTTCATCTTCAAACCATACTTACCAACGATGATAATTATTTTGACCTAAAATTAAATTCATTTGATAATCTACATTATTTTGTGCAATATCAAAAAGGTTTTTTAAAACAATTTTGCTATTCCATAATCAAAAACAGCAGTTACGACTGGCAGTTGGCCAACGTAAAGGATCATGAACATAGTCACCAGTACCTAAGGACAATACGAATATGTCTTCACTGCGACAACCGTATCGTAAAGCCTCTGAATAAGCAGCTATGGTTGGATTATTCATTTGAACACCACCGTCTACATAAGCCGAATAGTCAAATGCATGTGGTCGAAAATAAGTTGGCGCAGCTGTAGTGCTCATGAGAATATCTACAATAGAAGCAGGTCGAATATTCCCAGTTCGTGAGTCATAGCGTGTGAAAAGATAAGTACGAGTATGATCAGCTTGTACAGCTGGTACGACGACATCCGTTAGAGAATTACATATTAAAGCACCTTCAAAATACTTCTTGAATAGAAGTTCACGGCCGATTCTCGAATAGCGAGATGATTGCGTACACCATCGATAAATTAAACGACGGCGTGTTGCAGGAACAAAAATATCGGATGCATGTCTATTATACAAATAAACAATATCTCTGGCTGTGTATATAGGCTCTGTATTATTTGCAGCAGGAGGCATAGAGAGACCACAAGCAATAATAGCACCCGTTGATGTACCAGCTAACATCTGAAATATGGATGAACAGTGGCGTCTTGTTCCTCTTTCGATTGCTGTTAACCAGATAGCTGGCATAACACCTCTAAAACCACCACCATCAATTGACAAAATATTATACAACGATCGGTCATGAGTTCGTCGTATCTCATTCGTTTGACTCGCTGTTATTAATTTTGGACGTTCAAGTAGTATACGTTCCTCGTCTAATCTTTGTTGTTCCATTGTTTTTTCCTTCGCTAGTCTTTGTTCTCTATTAGCTTTTTATTCGATTAGTGTTTTTTCTGTTAATGCCTCTTTATATCTGCGTTTAATCTTGAAAGATTGTTCAATAGTTTCTTTTGCTTGATTATTATGTCCAATTTTTCGTTGTGCTTTAGCTAATAAAAACTATAACTGTGCAGAATCATAAGAACGACTTTATTTTTCTAATTTTTTCTTTGCACAATGGCATTTACTTAACTGTATGAGACATCTGCAGTAACCTATTGTAGCAGGATACCTTAATGTAATGTTTTTCTTCCACTTGAGGACTTTGGAATAATGGCAACATGCCGTTTGCCATAAAGCTAGGCAATTGTCATTTTCTTCTGCACTTTTCTGATAATGCCACGCCAGCTTAAAATGTAATACAGCTGCATCATTTGGACGAACCTCAAGTTCGCGATGCAAATTATACAAATGTGAACTAGACGAAATGCAAAGACCAATTACTTCTCTTTCATGTTCAACCACGTAAATCATGGGAAGTGTTCGGCAATAATTGGTGACATTAAACACATAGTTTTGGAAATTAGGGTCCATTTCGACAGTGCATCGCTCGAACGCTATCCGATATTTTTTACTCAATGCTTCTAATTCGTTCTCATCTAAATTGAATAATCGATGTTCCCTTAACGATTGTCCACGAGCATGTAAGGCACCACTCAATAGTGTGTCTAACACTTCTGATTGCGTTATCATATCATTGTCAATCCTAATTGCGCATTCACAGTTAATTAACGATCCATCAGCAATTTTTATCTTTCGAATATTTGATATATCAAAATCAGTAGGAATATTATGAAGAGGAGTCTCATCTTGAATACCAAATTGTACCGATTCGTCATCCATATTTGCATGGCTTTCAGTTGCAATTGAGGGGTATAATCTCTCAACACCAGGCACTTGACGCAATAGTGGAACTGAAAAACGAATCATTCATTTCTAAAGCATTAAAGTTCAGTACATCCTTACAACAACAGCCAAAAATGCTGCCTCGACATTTTGGAATGATAAACCGTCGTCGCCATTGACTCATTGTAGGATTACCACGTTAAGTTTGTAAGAGTAGCTGATTAATTCGAGTTCAAATAAAAATGAAATTTTCAAATAACATAAGGACGCATTAGGCAAAAGCAAAAGATAAAAGTTTATCTCAATTATAAACTTTATTTCAGAAAACGACCTTTCAATACTTGTGGCATAAAATAGTGTGGCTTTAAAAGGAGAGGCCAAAGGAGTTATGCTGAGTGAAAGAGATCAGAATCAGGGTGAGGGTAAAAGAGGCTAAATAGGACCAAGTCTAGACTGAGAGTGAGAGCAGAAGGGTTATTCAAGGCTCAACCATGGCACATATTACGGATTTCTGTTTTCCAGAGCATGGATCGAACCTCACTGATATGAATATTTCTAATACTTTCTTCTTGGTATACTTCAATCTCAAAAATAGTATTTGGCAATGTACTTGTTATAAAAACAAAAAGTTAGTATCGATAACAAGATTTCAAGATATTAAATAGCGATGTATTCAAACTGACACTAACCGAGCGAAATCAGTATTGAACAAACCATTTTAGTTGTTCGCTTTCATTTCTCTTTCATACACATGATAACAGAAAGATGAAAATTAAAGAAAAAATTGACAAAATTAGACAAGAAAGGTTGAATTCGATAGTGAAGATCGAAAAAAAACACATAGCAAATATTCCTAAGATAAAGAGTAGAAAACAGTTTTCTTTTGTTTTGGAAGAGAAGAGTCCTTGCAACAGAGGCTTTCAATGCAATGCACTACAATAAATCACGGGTCATAAAGTTGCACCGTCACATTATGACATGGTACAGTATTGCTGCTGCCTAACGACAGTCTCTGATATTTCCACCAGTTTGTCCTACATAACTTAGTAATATTACTATTTGAAACTGCTTTCGGATGATCTATATGCATCCGTTTCTCAACAAAGACGAGTATCAGGTTTTGACCGCAGAACAACGTATACATAGATTTAGTGAGGACGATTCTGTCTATTTGGTGGTGCATAGATCATCAAATTCTGTTGCATACGCGTAATTGTGTGAGATTTGACTCACTTCTGTCCGATTCTGGTTTTAGAATACCATGCCACAATCCAAATCGTGTAAAACCGAGTCAAATGTAACTCAACTATGGGCACGCAACAGAAACTGATGCTTTATACACCATTTGATACATGAAGTCTTTCTCTAGGAATCATATATATCCTGTTCTAGAATTAAAAAAACATTCTGAAACTTATAATCGTCTTTAAGTTTACTTATTTAGTAAGTAGCACTTTTCAATGGTATCATTTTGTTGTCGTATAAATTTTGCCAAGGGAAGGGAGCAACATAAAATAAATAATGGATGGAGACTACTAATGCATTTTCTTCTTCTTAACAAATGCTATGTACCGTATATCAGAACTTAAGAAAACTTTTCCGACATCGTCACTTTCCTTTCTACTTTTTCTGCTATAAGGTTGTTTTTCTTGCTCTCATTTTGCTCTGTCATCTTTCCTAGTCTTTTGTATTCATTCGATGCTCTCATCTTTTTGAACAAACTTCCGATGGAAAAAAGGAAGGAGACTAGTTTCGAGGGCATGACGGGTGTGGGTGGAGTGATGATGTGTATGTAAATAGATGAATGTGAAAGAGAGTGGATATATGACTGCAACGTCCACACCCACATCCATCATCAGTTTCTCCACATTGTATAAGTCGTGGTCAAGAAAAGCCTGCTTTTTTGGAAACTTGACTGAAAGATTACCTATACCGCCCTGAGAGGCCAATTACAGGTTCGGATTTCTCGACTTGGAAAGCCTTTGATCAAATTTTGTGGAAATCATGATTTTCCTTCGACAGCCATTTGTTGAGGAAAGGATCAAAACCACGAATCTTCCGTTAAACTGTAAGTGTTGACGTAAGATTAACTTCTCTCTCCTAATGTTCATCAATACTCACAGGTGAAAACGACTTTAGTTAAAATTTTAGTATTGTCACATCGATCGAGAAATGATAAATTATCATCGAATTATAGAGCACTCTTTGAATTCTTACTAAATGTATAGAAACAACTTTCCCGTGTCTTCTACAATATATTATCGTGTTGCAACTACAAATTTTGGTATGCGTTAAGTATACTCGAACAATAGTGAATATTCTGTACAACTATTGATGTGTAATTCTATGAAAGGAGTTTTTCGTTGAAAAACTTCTTTATGAATTGAAGAATTTTAAGACAGCTTGTCCTTATGATTTATCTAGACTGAAATTCGAATTAACTCGTTTCATATGGCTAACAAGAGAAACCTTTTCAGGTGCCTCTCCATTTTCAATGATTTTTTTGTGTATAGATACTGTTCAATGTTTTAGTAAAAATATCAAAAGATTTGGGTTTCTATCACTTTTTTCAGAAATTATAAACATTCTAATTTTGCCTTTATAGTACATAACATATAGTGTGGACCATAAATAGCACTACGATAAAAAATGAAATATATGTACATCGGCTCAATCAAATTGGTTGATTTTTTGGTTATTGGTATAAGTTTATTCAAGGCTTTTTTCATGCGGATAAGATAAGCAAATATTACCATTGATTATCATTATTGGTAGCATAAAAGCAATTTTACCTGCTATCAACTAAAAGAAAATAAATGTTTCGCTTTTCATAATAGATGAGTTTGAGCTGTCATCTAAAAGAATAAAAACTAAGGACAAAACGAACTTTATGTATTATTCTGAATTGATGTACATAAAGCAAGTTTTTAAAACTAATCAATTTTAATACTGAAGTTCGTGCCCTATAAGTACGACACATAATTGTAGCTTTTTAAATATCACAACGCCAGCTCTCTCGCAAAAACCCGTATTCTATGTTTGAAGATTCAAAATTTTGTAACCGTTGACTTTAAACTAACTACTTTTGAAAACTTACTGTATGTAGATCAATAGAGAATCATTCATAAAGTTTGTTTTTGACGTGTTTCTCTTATTCTCTTACATAACGACTCAAAATCATCTATAAAACGATAAACGTATGTTTGTTTTACTTGATAGTTGGTTAAATTGTTTTTATATCCATCATAATAATAATGGTAATATTTGGTTATCTTATTCGTATGAAAAAAAACCTTGAAGTAAACTTCTACCAGTAACCAAAAAATCAGCCCATTCACAGTTGAATCAATGTATATATATATTTCATTTTTTTTTATCATATTACTATTTATGATCCACACTATATATTATGCACTGTGGAGACAAAATTAGAATGTTTATCACTTCTGAAGAATGAGAGAGGGATCCAAATTCTTTCAAGATTTTTACTAGCACATTGAACAATATCTATAGGTAAAAAAAAATCACCGATATCGGATGGGAGTACCTGAAAAGATTGCCTTGCTAGTCTATATGTATTTAGAGTATCAAATCTTTGATCTTAAAAAATGTTTAAAATTTTTTTTTGGTTTTTTTCATTTGGAAAGTATTTCAAATACCAATTCAAGTATGATTCTGCATCGGATCAAATTGGTACGCTCGATAGATTCTCTCCGATTTTGGAAAATTAGAATAGCCTCTCTGTACTATCTATTCAGTATACATGAACAGCACACGTATCGAAGCAATCATAAGATAGATTTTAGAATTCGTAGAATTCATTAGACCTCATTTTTTTTTACTAGTGTAGAAAACTATATAAGCAATATCAAGTTTAGGAAACAATGTTAACAGGCGGCTAATCTAATATTGGTTACAATAAGTACGAAAACAGATTTTTTCTTCCTCTCTTACAATTATAACACATCTCAGATTGATTGACCCACGTCTATAAATAAATACATAAGTAAGAACTAACCTTTTAATTAGTAGTATGTAGCCACAAATTAAATTGTAGATCTATCGAAAAATTTGTACCACAAAGTCTAAAAAGTTTAGTAAAAAAAATGTCAGAACTATTACTGAAGGACATCAGACATATTCGCATCGATGTGGTGGTCATATTTTATATAACAATCGAAAACAACATGAGTTATATTCCTCTTCCAGAATCCTCTTACAATGGAAAAAGAAGCTAAATGGTTTTAGCGATATGAAATAGACTGTTCAGAAAATAAAAAAGGCTTCCTTAAACGTTGAATGGCCGAAATACATTTGTAAATGCTCTAAATAGTACAGATCATCGTTGTCATACTATTAACATAAAAAACATGACTTGATGAAGTTATAACTTTAAGAAATAGTCAATACCCATGTCTCTGAGCTTATTGCGACATATAATAGTGTAGTGAGGCCTGCTGAGTTAAATCAATGGTTTGAGCAATAATTATGTTATAAATAAAGAAAAATAGAATATGAAAATGAAAATGAAAAACAACGAGCGAACAACAACAAGGTCAACTAAAAACACGAGCATCAGTAAAAAAAATTAAAGAAAGTATTTTTTTGAAACGCAGAAATAAATAAGAGAGTGCGTTTCTCTAGCAATCGGTTATCCCTCAAAAACTAGTGTTAGTCTACTACAAATTTTTCATTTAATGCATTTTCTATTAGCATAATGAGGCTCAAGAACACATGTCAGTTCTACATTTCAGTCTGTAAGAGATTGTATTGACAATTTTTTGAATAATATATAAAAAGAACGAATTACGGACTACTACTATACAGAACTTGTTTTTTTCTCTTTTCTTTATACATGCAAATAATTATTTCATGTGAGATATTTTTTTTCAATACTGGCATCTTACCATTCCAATTATACTTAACTGAATCAAATTGATAGGAGCTGCTGTCAGACAAATCTATATTTCTTTAGAAAAAAATATGTTGTAATTTTTTATTTGCGTTGCCTTGATGATCTTGATATTCTACATATTTTACCTGCTTTTTCTTACAGAATAGAAAATGACCGAAGAACATTAGATGGGGCGGCATTTCTTTGGTTGTCGTTCCGCGTAGTATTTCTTTTATGTTACGAATACTTATACGGCCTCTTTCTTAAATAGAATTTCTAGTAATACAATACTCTTATTGAACTTTGTACACATCGAATGAATAAAGTCAATCAGTCCCTCTCTACTTTTTATGCCCTTGAGTAGTGCATAGGTTTTCATCAGAATTTGACTTTTTCTCTGCTCAGTCATAATGAAATTATTGTATATTAGTGTGCAGTTACATTATTCGCAACCATATTGGATTGGATATGGACGTATTTCTTGTTCTAGGAAACCAAAATCCAAATATTCATACCTGTTCATCTCAACTAGACTAGTTTCTTAACAAACTTCTGAATTTTTTTTTATGGAAGCTGGTCTAGTTGTGCTCTTTTTATACGCAATATTTCAGAGCGAAATTACGTAGTGTGCTCAAATGTTATTATGAATCCAGAACTTGTTTTTTTAGCTTTTGATCAGAACACTATTTAGTATCTATAGGGAAAAATTCATTGAAATCAGAAGGAAGCAGCTGAAGAATTTTCCTTATTACTTGTGTATTTTAAACTACCACGCATGCTCATCTAAAATATTCAAGATGACCGGCAATTGTTCAAAATTTATATTTGTGATGAAATTACAACAGATACGCTAGGGATTTAGAGAACAAATTTTAATATAGTCAGTTAGAAACAGAGATCGAATCAAACTAGATTTCGTCAAAATTAGCGTGTTACATTAGATTCGGTATTGATGTAAATTAATACTGTTTAATACGCTTGCGCTTTAAAATGAAATTTTGATATTAATGTGGATGTATCACTGCATTTGTTTAGCGTTAATACATAATCTTAAACAGTTGCAGACAATTATTCAATACAATACAGAAGTATGATGTGGATATGAGTGTGGCCATCAGTTTGTTGTAGTCCATATCAACGCCTACATCCTCAAATTATGAGGCATATCGAGTTGTTTATCAGTCAATAAGCTTTTCATTTTTTCAAATATGATGTTTCAGAGTGAGTTTCTGATAGATTCAGACATCAACAATGAAGTGATATCTCAAAATTGACTGACTCTTTGATATGTTGTAGAGGATAATGAGTTATATAGTTTCTGAAATTTTTAGCTGAATTGGTCGTATTTCTGAAGAGACATCGTCAAAATACGGATGATTTCTTCTAATCTTAATTTTGTTATTTATTGTTCAAAAAAATATATACTTTTTTCCAATAAATCGACTTCTTTTAATTTCAAGTTGAAAGAATTTTAACTCTTGGTTTTTTCCGGCAGGGTTATTTGTTAATTGTATTATCGAGTACCAAAATTCACAAGTTTTTATCGAACACATGAATATTACGGTCTTATACAAGAATAGGTCTATCTATATGTTTCTCTTATTAATGGTATGCATACAAGTTCATCCGATATTTATGTGAATGTTATAAAAAATAAGTTGGGTGCGGCTTGCGTTTAATATGCTTATATCAGGTGCTAAACTGTAGCGAGCGATGATTTGGCGATCTTTATTGAGGATGTATTCTTCTATTAATCATATAAAGTAGGTGCTAGTGAGATTCATTTTAGTCGTTCCTAAAAGGTTGGGAGTTGGGTGTGGGTGTGATTAAACTGAAGACTCCTACCCACGCCCTCGAGAAAAACGCGTTTGTGTGATTGTTGAGATTCAAATCCATCAGGAACACAGAATTTGATTTCAATCGTACTATAATTAGATTTTTTCTTTATTTTGCATGGCTTGTGTAGTTTCTTATCAGATAGTCCTCTACCATCATTGACTATCTTTTTCATTTCAAAATCTCTCGAAACATGAAAAACACTAAAAAGAGTCATGAAAAACGTCAAGTCGCCAATCAACTCATCGACAATCAAATGTGTAGTATATTAGTATTCTTTTCATTATAATTTATATAGGGTTACGTTCTTCTTAATATGAATGTTACATTCAACAAGAACGATAATCAAATGTTAGATGTTCTTTTTCAACTTGAGAACCTCACTCTGAAAAATCATAGTCCATGATGAAGTATGATCATAGGAAACCTGTTATGTCATATTATAGAAAATTCATTGATAGCTAATTCTTTGGCAGAAAAAGTTTTAGAGTATCGGTTACAATACCTATGAATAGAGAACTGCGTGAACTATGCAAAGATAGTATATATTTCGAGAACTTTTTCACTACTCAAAGTATAATAAATATTTCTTTTAATTTTTTACATTGTCAAGAAGTTCAATAATAATGCAAATGTATTAAATTGTGTGATGTATAAATGTAAACTATTACGTCCCGAGACACATTTTTACATTATTGTAGCTTTCTTGTGAAATTTAAAACAAACAAGCTTTATGTTCGCTAAAAGAATCGAGCTTATCGTCGTGTGTATCACAAAAACGATAGTTATGCATACACAGTTGAATACATTTTAATTTGAAAATTTCCAAGAAAGAAATGAGAAAAAGTCAAAAAGAGTTGGATATATATTTAGAAAGTAAATCATAAAGGAAAGAGAACAAAACTCATACACCCATATCAAAGTTTCTAGCTAAATATTAAAAAAAATAGTCAACGCAAAGATGCAATCTATGATTGCCTTCACCTTTAGCAGAAAACGAATGAAAGCATAGAAGAAGAAAGAGAACGAAAATCAGATGCATCATAAATGAAAAAGCAAAAATCAATATAACTTTATTTTTCTACTCAGGTGTGTGCAAAAACATGGCAAATGAAAACATCAACAATATAACGAATGACTGTCATATAGTCTGGTTGGATAGTCATATTGAAACCGACAGACGAAGTCAAGATATAAGAGGACGTATACGACAACTGGGTAGAGGTTGTTTAGAGACATTTGTTAATCCAGATCAATGTATTGATGATATAACCACAGAACTGATAGAAAAAAAAGTATTTCTTATTATTTCTAATTCATTTGGTCAAGCTATTGTACCACTTATATATGAATTACCACAAATACAAGCAATATACATATATTGTCGTGATCAAAAAGCAGCAGAAATATGGTCTAAATCAATTGTAAAAGTTTCTGGTATTTTCACAAAACCAAAAGAACTATTACAAAAATTATCTGATGATGTCGATGTTTATAATAAAGATAATAATATACCAATGAGTATATTTCATCTTTCTGAACGAGATAAAACATTACAAAATTTAAGTAAAGAAAGTGTAACATCTATATGGTATCGTTTAATATTAAGAGTTCTTCGATTAATGGTAAAATATGGTAATGCAAAAGCGGATATGATTACAGCATGTCAAGCAAGTTATCATGACAATAACGCTCAAAAGAGAAAAATAAATGATTTTGAAAAAGATTATTCCACAACAAGAGCAGTTTGGTGGTATACGTATGATAGTTTTCTATATCGATTATTAAATAAAGCTTTACGTACACAAGATATGGAAATTATATTTAAATTTCGATTTTTCATCAATGATCTTCAGAATGAAATCGAAAAACTTTACCATGAATATTTAAATAACTATTCTTTTCAATCTAATCATCATTTCACAGTTTATCGTAGTCAAGTTTTAAGTATGACAGAACTCGAACACCTTCAACAGAATATAAATGAACTTATTTCGATGAATAGCTTCTTAAGTGCTACATTGAACTCAGAGGTAGCTGCACTATATTCAATTCCAGGTGATCAATTGAATGAATCATCAGCACTACAATCTGTGTATTTCATAATTGATGTTTATAATATAAATAAAGAAACGACGCCATTTGCATTTGTAGAACATCATTCGTGTAATTCAGATGAAAAAGAAGTACTTTTTTCAATGGGTGCTATTTTCAAAGTTCAATCAGTGAAAAAACATGATAATATATGGCATATTCATTTAGAACTAAGTAATGAGCAAAATCAACTTGGTCAAAACTTGTTAGATCATATGTTGGAACAAGTTAAATCGGAGCCAGGTCCATTGTCATTTGGTTGGTTTCTTTTTCGAATGAGTGAATTTGATAAAGCTAAAGGTTATGCTAAATGGATGATTCAACAACTTCCACCAAATGATATAGGAAATGGAGATGCTTACAATTTACTTGGTCTCATTTACAAAGATACTAATAAGCTCAATGAATCTATTGAATCTTATGAGAAAGCTCTTGATATTTATTTTCGTTTGGGTTATCAAAATAGTCCTCGAGCTATTGCTGTTCATTGTAGTCTTGGTTTGGCTTATTTAGCATCAGGTGACAGTCGAGCTGCAGATGAACAACAAAGACAAGCCGAAGAAAAGTTAAATTCATTACCAATAAAAAATCTATTACTGAAATCTAAAGTGGATAGTCTCAAAGCCAAACTTATGGCAGACTATGGTTATAATACAATAGCTTTAGAAAAGTTTGAACAGATTTTACAGAATAAAAGACAGAAATTACTAGCAAACCATCCTTCAATTGGAACAACGTTGAATGATATAGGTACTGTGTATGATAAAATAGGCAATAATGCAAAAGCGCTTGAATATTTTCAACAAGCATTGGATATTGGCAAGAAAAGTTTAACACCCGATCATTTGGAATTAGTTGACTATCATACAAATGTTGGTCATGTGCATAATAAACTTGGACAATTTAAACTTGCTTTTGAACAATTTTTATCAGCACTACAAGTTTTGGTAGAATACGACCAACGTGAAGATGAGAGAACTGTAGAATTAAAGACACTTATTGCTGACACGGAAAAAAAATTTTGTTAGTTGCAAATTTATTCGTGAAAATTTTCTCTTTTCATGATTTTTTCTTTACGTACCCTTTTTTTCACGGATTTTAGAACAAAATGTTATATTCAAAAAAGAAATTAAAAAAAAAATATTCAATATTTCCTACATATTCTATAGTCAATTAGTCTAATAGTGCAGACAAAATCAAAAAGAAAGGTTGACTTTCTAAACAAAACTTCATTAGATGAATCAATAGAAACTAAGCAATAGGTAGTCTATTCTTTTAGTTTAGTGTTTAATAGCAAGATGTTAACCGATTTGCTAAGGGTACTACTGTTTATAATTTACCAATCAATCATTCTTAGACAATTCTATTTGAATGAAAGTTAAATACCTACATAAGCATGTATCAATGTAAGTGGCCGTATCAAGAAGAGTTTCATTACTTAGCAATGTACCATATTGAATAATAATTGTAATATTTCATACTGATGAATATTTTACTTTCGATAACCTTGGAAATATCGAATCAAATACTAACTGTTCCACCCATGATCATTCATATTTTTGCTCATGAAACTACGAAGATATTCATACGTTTACTTGTGTTGATGAGAATTAAAATAGTACGGACTCTAAACACAACACAAGAAATGAGAAAAAGAAGTGCAAAAACTAGCTTTTAGACGATATATATTTATATGCTCTGGTATATTTTTATCTTCTCTTATTAATGTTCTAATAAATGTACATGCATAAAAAAAAAGGAAGTTGAAAGATATTATTTTCTCTTTATCTTAGAAATTGATAAGAAACGAATACAGTTTTTATTCTTTTGCATCTCTTATCAAAAACAAACATAATGAAGGATTGGGTGTGTGTTTTAGACTCTTTTCTTTGTCTAAACTTCACATGCACAATCACACTCTTCTCGTAACACAAAACAGAGAATTTCTCTTTATGGACTGCATATAAAAATGATTAAAAAACCTTAAAAAATATCCTACACGAAATGAATCACCAAATAAAATACATTTTCAACATGTGTTTTGATTATTTTTTTTTTTCTTTTCCTTTTCACTGAAAAAAGAAATATGTTTTTATGATCAAATAAAGAATATCCTTGTATGCGGTCGTACTCCATACGCTTCGCATACCATTAACAAAATATTTGCATAAATATCTATTTCTTTTTTTTACTTGGGTTATTAACGCTTCTTTTTTCATCATATGATTTTAAAAAACAATTATCCTCATCAAAGACATAATACTACATGGTAAAAATCTGACAGTTCGTTGATTATTATAAGCAAATGATTATGTTTTATCTTTTACTGACAAAATAAGTAGAAAAACAAAAATAACAGACGCGTCAAGGTTATTTGTTTGTCAACGAGAACATACAATTTTTCCTTCATATCATAAACTATCTTTTTCGTCAGTTGATTATTCATAACTATGTCTATGTATAATAAAACTCATCGAAGAATCATTATTTCTTTGATTTTTGTTATCTTGATTCTTTTAGACGTAAATATATTGTATATTGTTCGATGACGAAATTATACGAAAAATTACAGGTAAAATTCTATTTCAGAAAAAATTAATCAAGAAAAATTTAGATTAAATCATAAATTAACCAATGCAATTTTTTGTGAATATTCATGTACTTCTTGCAGACTCTACTAAAATACGAAAAAGAATTTTAAAAAAATCAAAACAATACAAAGTATTATTATTTAATTGAGATAAAATACAAAACATTTGATTCTTCTCGTGAATAAATCAAAGATCTTAGTTTATTTCTATTTTATTTTTGTAGAACTTACTCACAAGTTATGAAGATAGACCTAAAGCAATTGTAACAGAACAAAAGTTGGGTGAGTTGGTATATGTCTTTCGTGGCATAGAAAAAGGCAGACCAGTATGGCGTTATGTTCTTGTGCCTGTTAGCAAACTCAAGGAATTGGAAGATCAGCATTCAAGTGCAAATATTAATGTTTTAGAGTTTGGCCGGTTGATCGAATACCTTTCTAATGGAGGTAAAATTGAACAAATGTTTGGATGGGGTTTCGATCCACCTAGAATAATTCAATCATGGATTGAAGAGCATTATGGTAAATAAAAATATCATTCTCCATTTTTTTTGAGAGGTACAAATGCAAATTTTCATAGAGATCACAAAATAACTGAAGTTTAAGTTCGCCATGCCATTTACGTTTTTCATTGTTCATATGAATTTTTAGCTCAGTAAGAGAATTTCTTTTTCGAGCAAAGATTTCGAGTCTTTTTGTTTTTTTCTCACGTAGTTAATATGTTCGACTATCTTCTATCAAATGAGTAGATGTTGAGAAGTAAAAAAAACTTTCTTGTACCTGAAGAAAAATTTCAAAATAAAATTCATTCATATATATGCAGAAACAAACCTATATAGTAAAGCTTGTTTTGTATTTTTCCGAAAACTTATTTAAAAAGAAATTCAAATTTTCTCCGACCTGTTCCTACACGTTATGACTGAAAATGCGCTGAACTTGAATTATGCATCCGGATTCGTGTTTAGTCCTGAACAAAGTCTTCTTCAATTTATTGATAAAACTAAAGAGTAAAATTAAACAAAACGGAAAACTACCACTGTTAGTTTAAGATAACTCCCTACATGATGACATAAATCAACGAAAAACTTAAAATAAGAAGACATTCGAAAGAAGTGTGTGGGTGTAGGTGCAGTGAGTAGAAATGATCTCTTACGTGACATCCACACTCACACTCTAATTGTATAGTTTTTGCTGAATTCATATATTATTTCCGATTATAGAATTTTACGAAAATAATTTAACAAAAACATTTGTTAAACACTAGAAAAATCTTTTCATAGATGTACCTTAGAAATTTTTTAGATACGTAATACTGCATAGCAGCTAAGAATCGACATTTCTAGTGATCATTTGACATCGAATTTATAGAAATTTTTTTCATAAATAGCTTTTTATTTCATGATATATGTTATAGATCCAGCATCTATTGATGAAAATATTGATTTAATTTATGAGAAAGATGATATTCGATTATGTACTATACAACGCGCAGTACCACAACAGAAGTTAGGCTTTTGTGTATATTATCATCGAAAAGAACATTTTCATTATATCGAGTTCTATAATAATTGGGAATTAAGTCTGGCCTATCAAGCAGGCATTAAAAATTTTGATCGAATCATCGAGCTAAACGGCATTAATATTGAAAAAGATACACCGTATGAACTACGAAATCGTTTCAATATTGACCAGAATCTTCCAGTACATATGCTTGTATGTAGTCCGGCTACATATATTCACTACAAATCTACTGGAAAACTTTTGCATAGTCATCTTCGAACTGTCCATCATTTGAGACCTGTATATGCTATATCAAGTAACTAACATGTGTTTTATTGTCTCTTGTTATTTGATTATTATTTCAATTATCGATTTAATTTTAGTGTTGGACTCGAATACAAATGCAAAAGAAGTTACTGTCGATCATCATAGTTTTTGCGCTGTACAATGGGAAAACAGTTGTACTATTTCTACAGTACCTCAGTCAGCGGTTTTCAAATCACCTGAATATACTCATGTAAATGATGTCTGTTTTATCGAAACGGCTGGACACTATCGAAAAGGACAAATTATTTTCAAAGGTTTATTATTATTGTACGTAGACATGATTTAAACAAAAATGTATTTCTTTGTAGGTTTACATGATGATTGTGAAAAGTTGACAACACATCATTCAACTAAATCACTGATCGAAAACGTTCTCGATACAGCGGCTAGTTTATTGATTAGAAAAAAGCGATACATTTTGGATACAAACACAAAGGTTAGTCATGATTTTCCTATTGATAACTGTACATCTTCATCAAATGTAAAAATAACATTATCTTCACGAAAAGCATTTGAAATACACTTTTTATGAATGAGTAGCTTATTTTCCAACAAATGCATAGATTCATCTTTAAACTCAATTGTAAAGCTATAATCAGAAAGGAATAAGAACTAGAGTCATATTTGATATAGTGAATGTTCGAAAAAAAACAGATATATCTGGCAAGAAATTTATGTATCATTTTAGAAACTGGAAATAGATACAGTGCAAGCCGAAATTGCTACTCAGAATGCAAATAGTGATACTAATGTAAGACAGAACGCAAATGATGTCCAACGTATTCAAAACGGTAAGTTGTAACTGCATGCCATTATCAACAGAAAAATAAAATTTTAAAATAAGAAGCAATGAAAATATCTTCAAATAATGAACGTCACTTATTTTTTTTTTGGCCTTAAAATCGAGTCTCACATGAAAATAAAGTCTAATGTCATTATTAAAACAATGTTCTATAATCTATTACTGAAACACTTTGATAATGTCATCACCAAACACTTCCATTATGATAAAGGGTACATTTTAAAAACAAATTATTCTTTCTCACTTTAGATTCATGTATAACACTGGAACAGCTTCCAGACCAATTATTTTTCTATTTATTTACTTTCATAAACATTCAACATTTATATAGTGCTTTTTGGGGACTCAATAGACGGCTGAACAATGTGATTCAATCCTGTAAAAATTTATGTTTAACTTTTGATGAGAACACTGATTTATTGTCGATGCAATCCTATTCTCCTTATGTAAATGAATTAATAATCCAGATCTCCACTGATTGTGATTTTAGTCAATTTCCTAATTTACATAGATTGATATTATGTGATAGCAATCCGAAACATTTGTTTCAAATTAAGTCTGAAATCATTCCCAATCTGAAACATCTATCTTTATTATTAGGATCAAAATTCATTCCTCCACAGCAATTAATTTGTGATGTGTTCTCCAATAAATTTCCATCTCTTCGTCATGTTCATTTGGGACGTATCGATTATTCCACTTATCATTCATGGACTACGTCACCTTCTCTTCAGTTCGTGTCAATCTTTTCGTGTAAATCAATGTCTATTCTAGCAATTCTGACTTCATGTCCTAATCTTCATCATCTGCAAGTTCATATTTTTCCTAGTGACAATAATGTATTCACATCGTCTACACCACTTAATCATCCACTTCGACGACTTATTGTTTGGAGTAATTATACGGAACTATATTTTAATGATATTGACAGATTTCTTGCCTATACGCCTAACGTCGAATATTTATATCTACAAACAGTATATCGTACACCATTCATTCATTTAGCAAAAGGTCTAATCAATCGACTCCATCATTTGTTTCGATTTGATTGTTATATAAGAGAAATGTTGACCAGAGATAGCCGTATTGGTAATTTAGCTAGTATACATAAAATGCATTCATGTTTCTATGGGATTCAATGTAAAGAAGAAAATGATAAATGTCGAATATTTTCTACTTAATGGTTTCTTACTGATAGGAAATAAGATTAAATAAATATTCTTTTTACAATACAAAACTTGGTTATTTTTAACAATCTTTTCATTAGGGTATCTCGGATTATACTGTGGTTTTTATGAATGGCACACTTCAGAAAAGTTACGCACTGGTGAAAACCTCGTCGTATGAAAGATGCGATCAACTGTGATATTCTCAGGAAGGATGCAGGTGTGAGTGTGGATAACGAACTTATACTCCTGCTCTCACTCAACCCGATATCTATTGGGTTGGTAAGAAATTTTTGTCGTTTTTTTTCGTAACTTCGTAGAACAGTCAAGAAAGTTCTAGAAGTTTCCATGCTAAGAGTATATAAAGGGAGTGTAAATATCTTTCGAACAACAATAAAACTATGGATATACAGGGTGTCTCAGAAGTAAGGGAACAAGAAGGGTATCTTCTAAAATTGAACGAAAAATTGTTTATGATAGTTTGCGCACTTTTTATTGATGTAGAAAGCTGAAATTTTCAGAAATAAAAGATCTTGGCTAGATACAGGTGTGATAAAAATTTCAGCTCTCCACATCAATAAAAAGTGCGCAAACTATCATAAACAATTTTTCGTTCAATTTTAGAAGATACCCTTCTTGTTCCCTTACTTCTGAGACACCCTGTATATCCATAGTTTTATTGTTGTTCGAAAGATATTTACACTCCCTTTATATACTCTTAGCATGGAAACTTCTAGAACTTTCTTGACTGTTCTACGAAGTTACGAAAAAAAACGACAAAAATTTCTTACCAACCCAATAGTATCTTATTTTTCTCATTTTGCCTTGGTCGTCCTTCTCGTATTTACAACCGAATAAAATAATTATCACTAAAAATCTTATCTTTATACGAGTGTATATTCATTTTCTTAAATGAAATACACTCATAAAGAATTCGGTTATCTCATTGTAAGAATCAGTTAACACTTAATACTTATTTCGCGACATTTTCACTTTTATCACACTTTGTATTGGTTGGTGTAAATTACACGCACAATATAGTGTAGAGGTGAGAACGCTGTGGAATATGTATAATTAAAGTAAAAATCTACTCATAAGCCTAGTTTGAATATGACGAGAATGATATCTACTATTTCCAAATTCCTTCCAGACTACGAAAAAAAATACAACGTGAAGCCTGGGTGCGATCTGCACTTAACGATTTTAAATTGCATTAATGAATGTGACCCGATAAACATTTATGCATCGTAATGTTTAAGTAATAATTATTTGCTGCCATAACATATAGAGAGTATGAATGCATGCCTTATAAAGAAAATTGAAAGAGAATAAGGAAAAAAAAACATTAAAATATATCCGAGCTATTTTCTAAAACTATTCACCGTAGAAAGATTATAGCATAATGCTTAACTTTTTTTCATATTTCATCAAGCATCAACCAACCGTCATTCTTATCACTGAAGCTAACAAAGACTTGGGCTTTGAAGTTGTGAAGAAGCGTGTAACAGCTTCAACAGATCCCAATAAAACTATTATTCTACTGGGAAGTTGTGATATACAACGAGGGCAAGACGCAATTTCTCGATTGGGTTCACCGCCGAATGTACACTTACTTCAGTTGGATACTTAGTCACAAGATAGTATCGCTCGTGCTACTAATGGAATCAAAGAAGAATATAATGGTTGTCTTGATATTCTCATCAATAATGCAGGTATTGCGAAGCGAGCAACAACGATCGATGCAGCTCGCGAAGTATTTGCTACAGAATATTATGGTATCAAAATGGTCAATGAATATATGTTTCCTCTTTTACGAGAAAATGGTCGCATTGTGAATGTGTCAAGTGAAGTAGGTTCTTGGACTTTGCATAGAGCATCGAGTGATCTTCAGAGTCAATATATGTCTCTGACATTGACAATAGAAGAATTAAATTAACTTGTCAAATATTTTTTTCAGTTATTGAACATGCACGATAAAGTCGATACACGTGGTTATAGTTCTATACCACCAATGTTATTTTATGGCGTATCTAAAGCGGCTCTCACTCGAATCGAAGCAGGTCAGTGGTCAGCGATGAAAAATGTTTTAGTAGTTGCTATGTGTCCCAGTTATTGTGCTACTGATCTTAATAATCATGAATCTGAAGCTCGTCCTGCCAAATTCGGTGCTGATTCTATTCTTTATGTAGTCAACATTTCGCAAAATGAAATTGAAAGTGGTATTTTTTTATCAAGATGGAGAAAGAAGTCGTAAATTTTTGCATGCACAATGGACCTATCCGAACATAAAGATCCTGAAAACACACGAGAAACACTAAATGTAAACAGAGATTGTAATCCACTTTAGAATATAATTTTTGACTCTGAAATAAAAACTAATGATAAGATAATGAAATCAAAGAAACTTCCAGAATGTTGGTAACCCGTTAGATTTTGATTCAATGACATGAAAATTCACTGTAGAAAATTGAAGAAAGTATATTTCGTGAGGGTGTCGATTTTCATGTTAAAAGCATTAAATATTTGATAACGGAGGCCCAACAAGGAGGTCCTGAGAAGATATGATCGGCAAAGTAGAATCCAATGTGACCATCGAATTGCGATCAAAGAAAAAAAAACTCTTTGATAATATTCTCATATTAGTATCACAGTTTTTCTCTGTTGTAGATCAATGTATATTCGAATATAATTACATCATTTTGAAGAGCGGAAAACTGTGAATACAAAGGATCGAATAGAACTAACATGAAAATTATTATCAAAGAATTTCTTTCCTTAGGCTACGATCTCATGATCATGAGTATCGTGTGCGATATGTTTGTACGTGTGTGCTGAATGAAGGTGGAAACTGACGAACGGTTGACAGGCTATCTATGCCTACACTCTCTAGTCACGCTGATGTTGAGTTATTTGTATTTTCTTGTTATTTCTGTTCTTTTATTTGTTTTTGTGGCGTGTGGATGAGAACGTTGTCTAAATCGATATCAAGACTCACACTCACACCCATTCTGTTATATCTATACGAACAGTGTTATATTACCGCGTCTTAGCGAAATAAAGTGCATAATATTCGTTAGTTCATCAGCAGGTATTTGAGGTGGTACGAATATGTCAATGCGAAGCGTGGTCACAGAAATATATTTTTCGAGATGATAGCGCTTGGCCATTGATACAGGAATCATAACATCCTGAGTACCACTCTGGTTATCTGTCATCAAAAGTTCGGTATTCAGAATGACAAACATGAAGTAGATTACGTAATATATTTCATCAATCATGAATCCAGACGGTCCAATAATTACATGACTAAAGCCTCGTTGTCGAAGTTCATTTATTCGTTTTTCGGAAGTTACCAGGCAGCTGTAGAAATTTGTAGGTCGATTATCCGAATGGAAAAAGTAAGTGAGATAACAATCCCATTGATCACCTTCTATTCGGATTGCATAGTGTTTTTCGTGATGCATACCACGTGCTCGACGATTGTAATAGTGAAATTACTATAAAATTGCTCCAGTTAGAAACAGCACTAACAGAAAGCTACCACCAACGACCAATCCTGGTTTATCGATTTGAGCGTAGATAATGATTAGAACAATACCAAGAACCAGGAAGACAAGAGTAGAAATAAGGAAAAAGTTCATAAATTGACGTAGTCGCTGATTGTTTGCAGCAACCAGCTGAGCTGCAATTTCAGGTTTCGAATCCCAAGAATCACTAATGGGATCATTGTTTGGATCAAGTTGCGAAGCAACGGTTTTCGCAGATGGTTTCTCTATTTTGATTGATGGTTCAGAGTCTATTTCTGCAACAGTATCTATCTTAGATATCGAATCGTTAGTCACTGGGATTATTTTAGCATTCATATTAGCAAAAAGAAGTCTAGTTGTCGACGCTGCTAGTGTTGAAATGAAAAATGGTTATGATTCTGAATTCAGTGACATGTAATCGTACTGAATAACAAAAAATCAACAAAAGTAAACACTAGATAACAAATCAGTTTCGTCATAAATTTCACATTGACTATTTACATTCGTAGGCGTTATTATTTTTCTTTCCTACTCTTTTATTCACAGAATACAACATCGACAGAAGATACCCACAAGTTATTTATTGTTTACAGTACGTATCTATGGACTGTAAAACGGAAATAACTTATTGTTAGATTAAAAATAACAGCATAGTTGCCTTATAAATATTCTACACGATGTTACACTAATCTCGTCGTACAACTGTATTTATGAGCTGACATTGTTATATTTTTCAAATTTTATATCACTAGTCTTCAACTACAAAATAAATTATATCTAACAAATAATTCACTTAGTTTACTGACATACAAAGGAAAAAAATAGAAAAATAAACTATTAATGATGCATACAACACATATATACGATTGTTATGTCAATGATTGATCTAATCAAATGAAATTAAAAATTAATTCATATTGATTAAAATTGGAAACGAAATAAATACAAACGAAATATCATATTTATCATCATCATCAACATCTTTTACTATTGATCAATCGGCAGTTGATATTAATGATGTAACGAAATATTCAATAAAGAATGATGTTATTTTTTCGTTAGGTTAACTACATGTATTTTATTTATTACATGTTGACACCATCCTTTGTATAGATATTAACTAACACCATTTCATCATTCCAATTGTGTTCATATGACAGAGAGCACAACTTTACATAGGAAAGAAGAATATGGATTATAAACGAGAACTATAGAAAGAGCCACTATTACATGAGTAATGAAAAAAGTGACACGATATTGCATCATTAAAAAATTGAGCAAACGAATGATGATAAGATGATAATATGTTAGCGTACTTTATTTAATAGCACAAATGAAATATTGCTTTTGATCAAGAGTTTTAGTCATAATGTAATTATACTATGAGAAAACTACTTACAACACAACTGTATTTTTATTTTTTATCTTATAACAGGACATGTAATATTAGTTCAACACTTCTATGGACTGTAAAACGGTAAAAATTATCTTTTACTATTATAGTGCTTTTTCACGAAATATCTGTTGATAAAATAACTCTCGACGAAAAATATTTTAACGAATATGTCCCTCAACGAACTAATATTTTCGTATTCTCGTAGGTGATTATAGTGATGTAAAAAGTTTGAGAATGAGTATGATCTTTTTTCATATTCCTTGAAGAAAATGGTCAACAGTCACTCGTATGAAATGAAAAAAGTATATATAATATTAATTTAAGTACTTTGCTCGTAAATAAATTATTATGATTTTTGATTTGATAACACAAAAAAGTTATTGTTCTTTATTTTTCCGTCGTATTTAAATATTTTTTTTTCATTTCTGTTTTAAAAGTTGATATCATTGAGAATCATGACATTGATCATGATGATATGACCAAAATGAGATATGAAAATTGAAGTTTTGTATGCCTCTTCTGGCAAATCAAAGATAAAAAATCCTTATTTATGCAATGTATTAAGATTCAGAATCTGAAAAAGAACATAATAATAGTTGAATAATTAATAATATTATTTTAAAATGACTAATATGCTCTTGTAGATCTTGTAAATCATCAAGATAATGTGTCTACATGTTGTTTGGCATAATCGGTATAGTTTTTCAATCGATCTATCTGTATTTCAGTAACAATAAAAATTTTTACATTATTAAAAAAAAAAGAATCAAATGTGAACGTCAATGATCACGACAAGACCCATCGTTAAATGAAAAATAACCTTGAATGTCATAAAATAACAATCTGAAACGATAAACAGAATTATATAATGACACAAAACATGCAGAAATATGACTGTGTCAAACTTTTTGATTATGTTGTTTTTCATAGAGAACTACTATCAGAATTTTGTATTAATTTTATTCTTTTGATTGAAATGGAAAACTCTTTCTCATCATGTCTAGTTCATTTCTTTCTCAAATCTTACCATACATTGATAACTGTCATCAAATTGGCAACATATTTATATAATGCTAGACAAAAATATCAGTATGAACATTCAGAGCTCAGTGATATTTATAATGTATTTAAATTATTGTGTTTATTAATTAAAGAACACATTGATTTTGTTGATGAACAATATCATACAATATGCATAAAAAAGAATGAATTCGAACGAAAAAAAAACATGTGAATGTGATGAATTATCGTTATAACATTAAAATTGCTTTTTTTTTGGTTGCTCCTCTTCATCTACTCAAATTAGCATAAGGATTACCAAGTTAGGTAAAACGCTTTTATATTCGATACGTATGTATACGATAGACAATGTCTGCTTTTTTCGTTTGGAAAAAATATTATGTTAAATGTTTTGTAGTAATACTCTACACAAGCAGTCAGAAATTCGAAGTTTATGCATTACAATAACCAACATTTTCTGCTACTTACACGTTTTAACTTTGGAGAAATATCCAGTTTTTTACATTTTAAAGTTGATATAATTTTGACTTCAATATCGTTAAAACGCAAAACATCGGACGCTTTTCATATGTTTTCATAGGTTAAGAATTCAGTATTTGATTGCTATAAAATACATTGAAAATTTTTGTCAATACTGAATATTGGCTATATTTTATGATGAGCTTTTCATAAGTACTTTCACATTTATCAGAAACAAAAACAACAAGAAAAAAAAGATCTGTTATATATACATGAAATGAAACAAGAAAATATGTAAAATTTTGTTTAAAAAGTCGAGTATATTTAGAGACTTATGTATATGTAAATCCTGTTTTTTTTTTCCTGATTACTGTGACAGTACTCATGGAAAGCTCATAATAAAGAATAACTATTATTCAATATGGAAAAAATATTCAGTGTATTTTATAGCAATCTTATACTCAATAATTTCCTGATTTATTTCTACTGATATTCCTAGTGGATGTATTTTTTAACACATTTCATGTACTACTAATTTGTCGCCTTATGATAGCAAATGGAATGAGGATCAAAAATATAAATAGTGATTAAACATGTTGATAGACAAAATATCTTTGTTAAACTGATAAAAACTCGTTGATTATTGAAACAAAAAAGCCGTTTTTACGAATTTCATTCGTCAAGTGACGAGTTATAAAACGTCGGTTTCTTCAATTTTTTCCTTCAACGCATGGAAACAACGTTGATTTGTCTGCGTTGTTATTTTTCAAGTATCTATTCTATATAATATATACAAAAGTGCTGCGTAATTGATAATAGTTTACATTCCTTCAATTTTTTTCAAAATACCATTTATTCAAAGATAAGACCTTCTATATATATGCATCAAGAAAGTGAAAAGAAAAAAAATAAGTAGAAAGAAATTGAATGAATGGTGACATACCATTTTTTGCATTATTTTTTTTATTTCGCACAGTGAGTTGTCTATATCATTTAGAGCTACAAACTTTATTTATAATGTTTATGAGAACTTTAAGTTATTTAAAAATCATGCATATTAACTTTTTAGTATATTAGAATACAACTCGTCGGTGGTTCAATTCAATCTTAATTCATCTTTACACATTTACTATGAACAGTCATATTATTAGTTGATAATATTTACCATTTAATGCAAATCATATTATCTGTAAGTTTATATAGATTAGTCATTTAAGACAATATCTCATTTTTCAGCAAGATGAACATGATACTTTTGTAAAGTAATATAACGACGATGTTCTATGGTCTTTCTCAGCTTTGATCTTCATTGTTTTCTTTTATCTATCTTTCTCTTTTTTCAATTGTTTCGTTAATAATGCCAGCAAAGCGATTGAAAAAGAGAGAGAGAGATGTGTGAACGAGAATAGGACTCATTAGAACTACTGCTGCCTTTCATACCGACTCTGAAAGAAAGTAGTAGAACGAAAATTGATCTTACTATTATCTTAAATGACATGATTGAGATCATAATAGCCAAATATTGAAATACGAAACACATTCATTAAATTCGTGTTGACATTAGTCTAAGGTTGCGGTTTTCCAGTTTTGGTTGCACTTCTTTTTTATATAATATATTGCAAGGCCGACACAAATGGTTGTAACTTCTCGAGGAAAACTTAGAAGAGTATTCATTGTAAAAAAAACTAACAATACTATTGAGGCTATTGGACCTTGAAGTCAAGTTATCTCTGCTTAGCTCTTAGAATTTGTTAGTAATTCATTTGACATTTCTCCTATTACATTCTTGGTGAACATAGAAAATATTCAATTATTTAATTTTGTATTTTTTTAAATATATTCATAAATATTTGAATATATGTATACGTATATAACTAACATAATTGTCTATAAATATTTTAATTTTTCTTTGCAAAATTTTTTAATGTTATAACTTCTACAGATCAATTAAAACAAATTGAAAATGAGTTCAAAAATTTGGTTTAAAAGTACAACTGGTTCACAAACAAATCTTACGAATATGTTGCAGCCAATGGAAGGATCTGTTATTATCCCGTTGGATTTCTTTAATCAATTGGCATCAGCCTATTACAATACAGAAAATCGATATTTTTCATCAACTGATGCTAGTACGGCTCCAATTAAGAGTATGTCAAGAATACTTGAGTGTAAATCTAAAACAATAAGAGTTTTTAACTATATTTTAGCAAAGAAAGATGTGAAGTGTCAAACTGATATTGAATATGCAAATGAAAAAACATTGAAAATACTGGTCGGTTCACCATCATCTTTAACTCAATCAATAATATCTTCAAATCCCACAGAGAAGACAACAGTTGTTTACGGTAAAGAAATTAATTCTCGTTTCACATCTGATGACATCAGTTATGTATCTTATCTTTTAGATCAAAATAAAAAGAATCCATTAACAATTAACATTAACAAACAACGACTATCAAATAAAAAGAAACAGCGAAAAAAACCATATGCTATTAAATCGACAATTACCAAAAGACCTCTAATAGAACAACAAAAGATGATATTGAAAGTTGATCAAACTTCAACTGCTCATATTATTCCATCATCATCGAAATCATCAAATGATGCTGAAAATGATAGAATAAGAAGAATAAAGGCAAATGAAAGGCAAGAAAAATTTCGTGCTTTCGCTCTTACATTTAATGCATTAGCAAATATTGATCAATCACTGAATTCAACTTCATACAACAAAGAATTAGAAAAAAAATTCCTCACTACTCTATTACCTTCAATACAACAAACTGTATCCGAAACATTTAAAACCGAAGACCATCATCATTAATGAAGAAAAAAATAAAATAAAAACTCATCTATAATAAATCAAGCTCATGTTTAATACTTTTTCTTGTTTTTATTTCGTCGTAGTTCACATAAAATACATGAATTTTAAATAATAATTATTTCATTTATGTAATATCAATAAAATTCTCATATATATATTCATTCAAGACAAATCTTGATACTTGCTTTATGTTGGCAGAAGCGTGCAATAGTGAATAGTTCTTCAATGATACGCACAGCCCTCTTAAAGGGTAATGAAATCATAATGTCAAACTAACATGACAGTAATAAAGGATCAGAATAAAACTGTAGAACTGAGCAGGAATGTGAATGGAAGTGAAGAGAAGACCGACATTTACACCCCACCCACATCTCTTTTTGTGCTCTGCTATCTCTATTATAGTGCGGTACTATGACAACGCAAGTCAATCTAAAGTGGTATACTGGAATTTTCTCATATTTTTTGGTGTTTACATACATCTGTTCTCTTAGCAAATCTTATTTTAGCTGAATATATGTTCAATAAAAACATTACATTTTCGAACTTTTATTTGATCATGCAAGAAATTATAAATAATAATTAACAACAAGCATAGCTTTTATATGTTATTTAACCAGATCATATCCACATGCCGCATCCATATATGCATTCCATTTTGGTTCGAGTATTGTGTACAGCTATCATACTTATGAATACATCATAGTCTTCTCCGTCAGTGCTAAAAGTCACCAGAAAACGCTTGAAAAACTTAACGTTAATTTGTTCAATTATGAGAGTTCAGTAAAATCTATTTAATATCATGAAATCTCATACTAAAATCAATAAAGTATAATGCATTATAAATCAGATACTTTGTTATATCTAGTCTCGGAAATTGCCGATCAATATTTATCAAATAGTCCGGGACACTTTCAAATATTGCTGGAGATCAAATAAGTATGCAGATAGAGATGTTGAGTAAAAAAAATAGCCATGAACATGTATTATATAGGTCGGAACATACATTGAGTAGTGTCAAATATTAATTGAGTAGTGCTTGAAAATGTTAAAGTCCTTGAAGTTAAGTAACTACAAATATTTATTACGTAGTGCTGGAAATCCTTAAATAGTGTTTGAGATTAAGGAATTATTCACTTCGAGATATTGACACAAATGAAGAGCTGCGAATACGTGTCAAATATCTATAAATAGCTATTAAATATCTACGAATATTTATTCATTACCGGAGGAGATCTTTGAATAGTGCTTTACATTAATGAGTTATATTCAATGCGAGATACTGGAAAAAACCTAGATAGTTATGAATACATAGATGTTGAATAGCTACGAATATACTCATTAAGGAGCTATTTAGACAAAGATACTAATCAAAATAAATATCTATGACAAAATATTAAGTGCAACGTAAATACGAGAGATAGAAAGACGTTCTCGTTGGTTACCGATACATTGTGTATTTCATGGTAATCAATAATATTTATAACAATACTCCATGACTTTGGTTGTGCCTGCGTCATATAGAACACGAGCTTATATACGATAGACGAAACAAGAAAGGAAAGAGTGAACAGGCATATAAGACCGTTTATGAGAACGGAGCGTCTTATTGCAGAATGACTTAATGCTCTGACATCATTGTACCGATAGAAGATCAAGGTAGGTCTCTCCCTTATTATTGACACATTAAATCTTGACGGACATGCATTAGGTATTACTGAAAGTCTTGAAATATTGCCTGATATTAACTTCCTATTCATTTGGAGATCTTGAAAAACAAATAGATATCACATAGTTACGAGTATTGAATCATTATTTTTGGGTATCTTTAAATATTGTTTGAAATTAATTATCTTTTCAGTTAGATATGTGAAAATTCAAGAAATAATTAAGTCTACATTACGATGAACTATATCTATGCATAATTCTCTTAAGAAATCTTTGTTGTCTATTTTTATCTGTATTCTGTATACAGAAGTCGTATCTCTTCCAAAAATGAGACGTAGAATGCACCTTGTCAGTACCTACAGGATGTATCATTGAACATAATATGCATTCCCATATCAAATGCTAACTCTAGCACGTGAAAGTAGTTGATGAGCATATCCAATTATTTTATTTAGAAGGCCATTGAGTTTCTAGAAAGAGAAGATTGGTTTCATTCAATAGAAACAGACGAAAGTCGTCATATCAAATTTGGTATTTTACTTTCTCTTCAAATTCCATCGATCGCTTGTTATCTCGTCTTAATATATCGTAGTATATCCAATCGATCTACGCTACGAGCACTTCAGAATCATGTTCCACTTGTCCTGCTTTTCATCGGTTTTATTGCTGTCGCTGTCGATCTCTCCATGATTCTCAACTTCTTACGTACTGGCGTTGTCAGTCTCAGTACTGATGTATGTTGTCACATCTGGAATTTTATCGACTACATTCTTCATGCCTTTGTTTCTATATTGATGCTTTGGTCATCAATTGAACGACATATTCTTATTTTTCACCAACAACAATTGCTCAATACACATAAAAAACGTTTCTTTGTGCATTATGTTCCTCTTGCTATCATTTTCTGATATTGTATTTTGTTCTATGTATATATTGCTTTTATCTATCCATGTGAAAACCATTTCGACTATAATCAAATGATTTGTGCTGCCCTATGCTTTGTCTTTAATCCTCGGGCGTTGGGTGTCTTCAGTCAATTTGTCCACACTGTCGTACCATCGATTCTCATTGTAATACTGAATGTAGGACTATGGATTCGTATTCTTTGGCAAACGTATTATCGTATGCGACGTGCAGTGGAATGGTGACGACATCGAAAAATAATCTTACAACTTCTTCCTGTATCTATTCTCTACTTGTGTGGTTATGTTCCATTTGGATTTATCCAATGTTATCAAGCGATTAATGATCCGACATCCCTTAGTGTGCATATTCAACAGTTGTACTTCTTCTATCTATTCTATCTCATTGGCGCATTACATCCATTTATCTTTCTGATTGGTATGCCTGAACTCTGTCGCAATCGACTCGGTCGAAGAAATGCACGTGTTGTTCCTTCTTCTATTCATTTAAATAATGGAATATATAATAGAGCCGTAGTCCCTATGTGAATACTATCAGTAGTCATAATGTGAACCTGTATCTATATCACAAGTCATTGAAAGTAACTAAAAAACTCTCTATTGTAACGACTCTTTGTTTCAAAATAAAAGAAGTGTGACAGTTTCGTGAATAGTGTTTCATAGAAATAATATACAGTCTTGCAATTTTTTTACTTTAAAAGCAACACGAAGCAAGCAAGAAAAAATGTTCGTCATTCAATTTGATCTGAAATTCGGCTTTTCGATAGTTAATATCAAGCTGCTTCGATGTATTGAAATCTAAACTTTTACATTTTTCTGTTGAGCACTATATCCATAGTTATCAACTCTGAAAAAACAACTTTTTTCAATTGGGAATTTTCAGTGTCTAAAATGGCGTCTGCTTGATCGTAATTGAATATCATCTGAGAGAAAATTTTTCACTTTGGATCTAGTAGAGTTAGAATAAGATCGACATACGAAAGTATGAACTAAATCTATTCTAAGTTTGGGCAAAATTCAGCAGTATATGTCAAAGTTTGTCGAAAGAAAGGGTGATGTACTCTGAAGCTTACTGAACAATTCAAGGAAAGTTCATTGCAGGTTAATCTTGTGATTGAACTGACAAAACCAAGAATAAAATGATATTGGCTACTTTGTATGGTATGTATCTTATGTATTATCAGGAGAAAAGAAGTTAGTAGAATAATATTTCGAATTTCAAAACTTTTCGAACTAATAAAATTTCAGAGTACGCGTATTCACTTTAAAAGTTGTTACAATTTTGATTTGTTTATTCATTTGGCAAGTTTTCGAATAAATTATTTTGACAATGTACCATAAATATATAACAACCAGCGCTTGTAAGTTCCACATTTTGACTCCTCATGAAGCCGCAGAGAAGTTTCTTTTTTTTTAATTTAAACTATTAAAAACTTCGAACGTAAAATTTCTACAATCAATATATATCGTTTTGTGATCGATTACTGTACAGAGGATTTTACAATCCAACATATATCAATATATGATAAAAAGAGTTTTTCATTCTTCATACTCAATTATCATTTGAAATATGAAAATCATTATATTATTTCATCTTTTAATAAAAAAGAAAAAAAAACTTAATTTTTAAATATGTATAATAAATTATGTTTGTTTTCAAACTGATTGTCTTCTTGTGAGTTCAATATTTAATCCACCTTCTGGTGCATTAACAACATCAGCAGCAGCATAGCATGCTTGTAATGTTAAACATTCACATTTGCCTAAAACAAAATCCAAATTCTTATTCATAAAATTAGTCATATCAGCTTGAGCATATCGTCCAAATTCGTTCGACTGTTCTCTTATTGTTAATTGTTGTGCTAAATTTGCAAAACCAGAACTTAATGATGAACGTAAATCAAAATTTTCTGGTGGATCTTTATTTAAAATACATTTATGAACTAATTTGGCAACATCATATGCATACAATTCAAGCCATGCTAATGTTTCTTTATTTGTATTTTTTTCATTTCTATTTGGATTAAAATTTTTTGCTAATGAAATAAGTTCATTTCTATCGGGATGTGTTTCACCAATCATTGTAAACCAAGCTATATCAAAATCCGTCATATGTAATGATAATGCCGTATTACGCATAAAATCTCGACATGATTTACTACAAAGATAGATTTCGTGTAGTTCATCATAATTAATACTTTTTAAACCTTCATATATACTTAAATAAGTAAGAAAATGTGTTCCACTATGTGCAGATACTCGTTCAACAGTTATAGCACGATTATCAAGTAATTTCGGATTTTCACCTTTTAAATCTCTAACTGTTATATTTTGATCGATTGTCCCATAACCACCACGTTTTGATGGACGTGAACTTAAATTTCCTAAAATAACAGATATCCATGGTGCATTTGAAAATAATTGATTAAAACTATCATTTGCCGATTGTTTTTCATTGGGATCATCTAAATCTCCTATATAATCAAAATAAGCTTGACGCATAACATCACAAGCACTATGAAATTTTTCGATGTTTTTTCTTTCATTATAACCTTTTGGTGCTCGACGTGGTAAAACATAATGTTCACCATTTGGTTTTAATTCAGTTTGTGCACGTGCATGAAGATTTTGTGCAACTAATGATTGTAATGTATGTGATGCAATTGATGATGGAGAAAATAATATTTGCATTTGATGACCTTGAATTGTTAATAATGATGGACCAAGAGTTTTAGCATGATAAAAACGTGCTGCTCGACCATTATTATGAGGTACTTCTGTAACACGTCCACCACCACGTTGTAAAGCAGCACCACCACCACTAAAACCATTGATAACTAAATTTTTTAATTCTGGATATTTCGATTTAAATTGATCAAGCATTGAATATACTGTTCCTAAAGCTTTTTCTTGTGATGCTTCAGCACCACGACCATTACGTCTAACAGTATCACTTTTAGCTATCATTACAATTAATTTTTCACGATAAACTAAATGTTTACGATAAATTGGATCATCAATTAATTCTGATATTAAATTAGGTAATTCTTCTAAATCTTTAACTGATTCACTTAATGTAACAATATCAATGATTGTTTCTTTTTCAGCGACACTATTTCCAGATGCTTTTAATAATAAAAATGCAGCTAATACATCAACAATTGAACTTGTTTCAGCTATTATTAATTTATTAAATATATCAAGATCATATTTAATTAATTTTAATCGACCAAATATACGTGCTGCTGTTTTACTACTTTTATTTAATATATCATTATCAGTTAACTTTAATGTTTCAATTATATTATCATTATGTAACCATTCAATTATAGATTTTTTTTGATCTACTAATGATAACGACGAAAAATTTTCAATTAAACCATTTATTCTTGCTAAATGATCAAGTGTTTGCATTATATCAAAAGCATTATGACGAATATCAATTTGTGCATAATGAAAACGAAAAGTATTTATTTTGTAAATAAGATCTTGTGTATCTGAAATATCTTCTAAATCATGAATTAAATCATTTGATGTTTCATATGAATTATTTATTAATTTATCTTGAATAATTATTTTCTTGTCTGATGATAATTGTTCAATATCATTTAAATATAATTGTTTAATACGTTGTTTTAATTGTATAACAGCTTGTTTTAATGCTTGAACATCAGCATTTTCATTGCCATCACCATCACCAGCTGGCCATATAGATACTTGTATAAGAGGTCTATTAACATCAATAAGATTTTCAAAAGATGGAAATTCTTTTAATGTTTCAATTAATTCACTTCGTACTTTAGTTGATGTTTCATAAATAATATCAATAATAGCAATTGTTTCTTCAACTTCTTGTTGAATAGTTTTTTTTGATCCAACTAATGGTAATTGTTCAAGTATTTTTAAATGTGATTCATAATCAATATAATTATCTAAATATTTATCAAATTGAATTCCACCCTTAACTGTATAATCAGTTGATGTTGGATTTGTTGGATGCATTGTTAAACTAAATATTGCATAAGCATTTTCATTAAAAAATTGTTTTACTTTATTCAATGGTACAGCTTCTTTTTTCATACGAAAAAAAACATAATCAAAACGATCAGCTGTTGCTGTACTATTTGGATTTTCAATTTTTTCATCATAAATTTTAGCATTTATAAATTTTCTTATACGACGTTCTAAATCCATTATTTTAGCATAATATTCAAATAATTTTTCTCTTTCAATACTACCAAATTTAAAATCATCTAATATTTTTTTATAAACTTCAATACGAGTTTCACGATTTGGATTTGTACAAATATTAAATATTTCATTTAAATAGTGACCTATTTTTTCATTTTCTTTTGATATTTCATTGATAAATCTATATCGAATTGTTTTATGATGATCATCAAGTTGTAATATTTCATTATCCATGATTAAAATTATCTAAAACAAGATCATATTCAAATTTATGTTTCGATAAATCATCTCATCAATACCTAAATCAATGTAAATAGTAACAATAACAATATTTTATTATTAAGAAAAGTCTATCATCATATATCAACATGTTTCTGATCATTATTATACATTGATTCTTACTCTTATT
>CAJNOP010000210.1:143426-165115 GCA_905250075.1 Rotaria sp. Silwood1
ATCAACATGTTTCTGATCATTATTATACATTGATTCTTACTCTTATTGATTATTTATGGTAAACTGTATTCTCATCTGTTATATATTAATTCAATTTTGCAAAGGACCTGCGGTTTAAGTATTGTTGATATTTTCGTTTAAATTATTTTCAAGCTTGAAAACCATAAAGCCATAAAAAATTGCTTTTTTCGATGATTTTACTCAGCATCAGGAAATGGAGAGTGTAGATTCAATTAGTCAATTTTATTCACGTATTTGAACTAGTATTTTTTTTTGACTTTTCGTTCTTGAGATCAGCGCAACAGAAGATGGTAAGTAAGCTTGGATCAGCGAAGAAAAGATCTATATTCACGCTATCAACATCATCGTGTCACACAATATGGGCTTTGGATACGTAATTCGATAAAAAAAACTAGACGATAGTGGCGTGAAACTCGAATAAGAAATGCATTGCAAAGCACGAGCCTCGAATATCAGGAGAAAAACCTTTTTTTGGAATTAGCATTTTGCTGCCCCTATGAATCTTAAAATTTGTGTTTCGATATTGAAAGACAGACATTGAAAAGCGAATCTCTACAGGAATTATATCAAAGTCTATCAAAATATTTCGAACGAACGATATCGATTTATCATTTAGTTATTTACTTGTTTTATGAGCGATGATCAGCCGTATTCATAGCTGTTTTACATATGAATAAAAAGAGCAGAGCTTAACTTTTGTTAACCGAACTCGAGCCAATAAATATTGAAGAAAATTCATCGAATTCAAAGGTTCAGGTATAATGCATATCTAGTTATGGCATATAAATGAGCTCACTGATGCTATGAAATTTGTCACAAAAACAAAACAACATTACAGAAATATTTCGGATCAGTTTATAGTATTTCGCGACTTTTGGCAATGTCTTTCTAGTATGTTGTAGAGAATTTGTATAAATTTTATGCTGCGAAGTTTGAAATCATTCTGTTTAGAAACTAAATTTTTCGATATTCATAGTATTATTGTAATCTTTATTAGCACTCCTTATAAAAATTATTCACTTTCACTAATATTATCTGTGTCGGGCGAAATTTAGAAGACCTCACAACTCGATGTATTTTTACGAATGACGAAATTATAAAAGTATGAAATAAAATATTTTATACCCTCGAACAAAAGTCTTTTCCCTCTTTATCTTTTTATACTGCCATACTTTGTATCAAATTTATTACTGAGTAAAGATATGACATGAGAGTTTTATTGATGTAATCTGTACGGCAACATGACAAAACTTTCATGTCATACCTCTACTCAGTAACAAGATTTAATACAAATTTTGACATCGTAAAAAGATAAAGAGAGGAATGATTGTTGTTTGGGTGTGTACGTCTTACAACGAAACCTATGCATGATTTTTTCATATATTTAATTCCTCAGAAAGAGTCAAAGAACTGATTTTAAAATAGAATCGTCAATATAAAACTTGAGGTCGGTGTATGTGTGCTGTTTAATTATCTATTTGAAACTTGATGAGCTAGAATGTGAGTGATCACTGTATACAAATTGCCAACAAATATTGATAGAAGGTTACATTTGAGACATTATATCTCAAAAAGAGTTTAAACGCGCATCTTTGCACATCTACTGTAGATAGATGATGGGATGCTCAACCAAGTAAAAAATAAAAACTTGGATTAAAGTTCCTGGGAAATAACTGCATTATTGACCAGTGTTTAGTTTTTTTTACTATACTGAGTGTAAGCTCTTGATCTTATTATAGCTTAAAGAAATTTCAAGAAGTCCGAATGGCCAATCATATATAGTAAATACATAACACTATATAACAATATAATAACCAATGAATATAATTAGATCCTTAATTTGAAATATACATATTACTTATATGGTTCTATTAATGATATTCATTTATTCTATGTGCTTTGCAGTACCTGCTACTTAACAGATATACACCATAAAGCAGCATCCAGGATGCATTAAAATGCAGCACCATAGTAGCTTCACTAAGGACTCTTACGCCGCGATGGTGAAATAAACGGGTAGTTACGCGAGCAAAAGGCTTTTTGGACAATTGAATGTTTTATTCGTTATCCATGCGTATCTTGTTATGATACAGATTCTATTAGAGTTCAAAAGGAGCATCTATTGCTATCGTTAAAGAAGGAAACTTATCAAAACGACTGCATATAATAGTATGTCCGATATTAGACTGAGTGCTTTGTTATAAAGAGCCACTGAGAAAAAGAGAGAAATATTATTGTTGATTATGAAAAGAAACTTGATGCTTTCTCAATTTAGAATAGCACCAGTCGTATTACCATGAGAATGAGAATTTTTTTGTTGATTTTTCTTTTTTTCTTTCTTTTGTTAATTTAATTTCATTTAATAAAAGTACAGATATGTCGTTTTGTGTCACTTACTAGGAACTAGATCATTGAGAAACTTGATTTATATTCAAGAAAAAATTGAACTGAAGTCAACAGAGTTTTTAACGACGGTGGGAACTGCCATCCTATCAATGGTTTCCTTCATACGTCATTATTCGCAGCTTAGAGTAAAGGAAGAAAACTCGCGAAAAACTACATAATTGCTGTGCTTCATATCGCATTAATAAAGTTTTAAGAATAGTATGAAAGCATAAAAGCGACCGTAGTTATTAAAGTGAAAATATCGAAAAACTCCATATAATTTTTGTTAAAAAACTAGAAATATTGCTCATATAAATTAAACTTAGTTAGCAGTATAGAATATTCGAAATTTTTTTCTTTGTAAACATAAAACTCTCGCATTATATTACGAAAAAACTCGTTATGTGAAACGAATGGCTATTATATGTCAATTCACATGTTGCATTTATCTGGTACCTTATTTCAATTACGTTTATATCTAGATTTGACTGTATGCATCTATCTATTCTGTCAGTCTCGAACTAAGCGAAATGAGTCTCAATGAACGCTACTTATTAATTCCATTGTTGTCTTCATCCCAGCGAATAATTCGATCATATTTCCATTATGTATAGGGCTTTTAAATTACTTTCATTTGCTACTTCAATTATCCTAATACATTACTTACCACAGTCAAATAAGGGTAGCCAAAACAGTTGTAAAACTTTAAATGGTATGTTGTTGTCGTCTTTAGTTTATATTTATATGTGAGACCGTTTGTTTCTTTTTTATAAGATGATTCATATGTTACTTTGGTTAGACGATGGAAAGACTTTACTTATCTTATCTTTCATATTTTTATTTTATGTGAGTATCTTTCAACTGCGGACTTTTTTGGAGAATGACCGTACTTATTAAAAGTTAAGCATTCAAGGTGAGAAGCATACTATGAATGAATATAATCAATGGCACATTTCATTTTCTTACAAGAAAGTTTATTTCAAATAGAGAATGCAGAGCAACATGCAGTCGTGTATGGTGTGAGTTCATAGACGTCGTTCAAAAATCTAATTATCGAGGATTAGCAAAGATTCATCATTCCACAAAGGACTGCGTATTTAATTGCATACCTGAATTCACTATAAACATTCTTTCATCTGGCTTGCTTGATCTTCGACCGAAAGTTTAACTGTTTCTGTAAGATACACTATTTCATAATCATTATCGACACTAATATCCCATGTATTTACAAAGACGAGTGTGACTGCTGAACTGGCTCGGCTTCTTAATGCCGATGTCCGTATGAGTATCCTCTGCTGCCTTTTTTCATCTATTCCACCAATAACAACTACATTCACGTCCACAGACGTCAACCCACATGCAGACGCTAATCCAATCATTGCCACACGTACACACCATTGAGTACACCGGCATCCTAACTGAAGTCCACACACGATTGCAATGACGCACCACTCAAATACATGCATACACACAGGCACTTCTTAGATAACGAAGAAATTTCATTCAGTGAGATCACAGTGTTGAAAAACACATTGAACAAGAGTCATATAGCAAAATTATATGGTTTCCTGAATGTACAGCATAAAGCAGTCATTATTATGATTATTCGGTCTAAATTTACTGCAACCAAAGCGATAAAACATGAATAGATTGATTTAATAATAAATATATTTGTATCTTGCTGATGGATAAAGATTTAATAAATAGAAGTTTGGATGATGGTTGCATCCAAAGTCTGGCATATTAGCTATATTACTTAATCGTAAAATAGATTGTTGATGTATTGCCGTATTTGTTATACAATGATTTTTAGTGTCATTCTGTATCTCTTGCTGTTCAATTATCATTTGCTTTAATTGTACACTTTATGACACAGAAAAACAGCGCCGCTTGTACTTTTTCTTTCTAAGAAAGAAATGATATCATCTAATTATTGATGATATTGTGCAGGGATGACTCGCTAGTTCCTCATTTAGTTTTAGAATGAATACGAATGCATGTAAAACGAACAACAATAAGACGAACATGACATAAGAAAAGAAAAGATACGGATGAATATATATATGTATATGAGACAAAGACAATTGATGGATCATGCATATGTGATTCGCATGTGCACTTGAAATACAGCCATGAAGAGTAGTGACGGATAGAATCTATCACACAAACCTTCGCCATGATGTAAGTACACCTGGACGAGCACATGTAGATCACGTAACTGAAAGGATGAAGATATAAAGTGCAGAAAAACAACAATAAAAATAATGCAAAACAATCGGAGAAAAAACAAAGCAACTCGGAGTACGAGAATAAGCAGAAACTTAATAACAATGCGTAATTCTAGATAAACAAAAAGAGAAAAAGTGAGTTACAATATACTCGATTAAATATTTACGACGAGAAAGCATATCAAAGTTTGATAAGTATAGCAACGAATGAAAAAGAAAAAAACACAGAAGAGGGAAAAAAATGGACATGCACGAAGATGAGTGCTAGCATTAGTGATTGAAACAAGTACATAGATTAGAGGAGAGAGGAAAGCGGATAATAAAAAGAAAGGGTTTAAATAATGTTTGTTTCCTGTGAACAATAGATTCGATCCTATCATTTTAGTATTGAAAATAGATAGTAAGAGGTCATGGCTCGGTGAGGAAACAGTTGTCTGGTATTGTGTTGGTCAATCGACGTAGTTGACGAATGTTAGAAGTGGATCAAGTTATTAGACGGTGCTGTTTTGATAGTCGTAATGATGATATGTCCTAGGTATTGTAGCTCTTTCGGACAAAAATTGCATTTTGAAGCTTTAAGAGTGAGCCCAGAAGCTGCGAGACGATCAAAGACAGAAAATAAATCTTGGAGATGTTGTTCGAAAATAGAAGAGAATACAAGCATACCATCCATGTGAACAAGACACAACTGCCACTTTATTGCGCCTAGAACACTATCCATCAATCGTTGAAATGTGGCAGGAGCATTAGAAAGCTCGAAGGACATCACCAAAAATTCGCAGAGGCTTTGATGAATGATAAAAGCTGTTTTACTTCAACTATTAGGATCGATTTTAACCTGCCAGTGGCCTGACCCGAGCTCAAGAGTCGAGATATATTTAGCTTCACGTATTGAGTTAAGGATATTATCAACTCGGAGGTATATGCTAGACTTTGCGAATCGCACTATCATTTAACTTCCGATAATCAACACAAAATGAAAGTGAACCATCTTTTTTAGGCGATAAGACAATTGGAACTGTCCATAAGCTACGTGAACGAGTAATTGGACCAGAATGAAGCTCTTCTCTATTTGTTGATCTACTAAAACTTCATTGGAGGAGGAATACTTTATAGCTGGATGCCAGACAGTTTCATATCCTGTTGAAGTTCAATTACATATTTGGTAAGATGAGTGTAACAAGTTGAGTTTTCTGCACGTCAGTTAAATGAGAATGTGACAAATCGTGAAAATGTCTTCTTTCCTCATGAATGTGATGAGATGTATGAGTTAGCTCTGATAAACTATTCAGCTGATGTTCATTCAATAGCTCTATTACGCCAAGTTCTTGTTGTGAATAAATATTCACGGGGCAACGAGAAAAGTGTGCAATTTCGATAAAAAGTTTTTTTCTGGGTGAAACAAGGTCATTTACTACAAGATAAATATCGTTAACTGAGGAGACGAAAACAGTTTGATTTTCAGAGAATAGAGAGAATGGTTTCATGGGTTGAACAGGAATAACTATAGAATGATAAGGAGGAAACCTATGTGAGCCGTTGACTCATAAACAATAGGAGGATGAGTTTGAAGAATTTGGCAGGATGGTGGCACTGTGGTTGAGAGATGGCGATTGGTATGCAAATAAATTAACTTCTTGTGACTCATTCGGAAAGAGAGGTTTGACTGTAGTGGTCTCCGAAATGAAGATCATGCTTGCGGATAAAATTCAGACCGATCATGTAGAAATGTTGCAAATGAGAATATATATAAACTGAATGTATGAACCATAGATGTATATGAGTTCGAAAAAAATCAATGCAAGGTTGGTGTGGTTAAAGAGAAAACTAACAACTACAGTCAAATTGGATCCAGCTTCTATAGCTATCATAAAGACAAGAAGATCTCGGAGCAGCAGTGGAATAATCAATATGCATTCTTTTTAATTGATTAAATTCTAGCGAGCATTTTATCAAACTACTCATCCTCGATAAAAAAAAGTCAATTCATGACATTCCATTATTGTTATCAGAATCACTTAAAAGTGTAGGGATTAAATATATAGATTGTTACTGAGTCTGGACGACGAAAAATGACATTGCTTGAACAGCATAAATCAGTTGCATATATTTTTCAACATATTGAAATGATGTTGATGGTCGCTTATCGAAGGGTACGATTTATTATGCAAATATTTTTCTGGCTCTCGATTTTCATGAAATTGAATTCGTTGGACTTGATATCAAGAATTCATTAGATTGGAAAAGTGCTCTTTTTTTAATTTTGATCGAATTTAGAACCAGTGATGATGGCTATACTAGTAATACGATTAGAGTTGCTGGTTTTGCCTATCCAATCAATATCGTTTGATTACCCAAGATGTCAACTATGATAGCATTATCGACAGGTTGACTTTAATGATTCTATTAAATGATGATTACAACGAAGGCATTAGTGAATGCCAATTATTAGTTAATATTCAATTTCGTGTAATCGAAAACTACAAAAATGATTCAGTGTAAATAGAGCATCCAGTCTACTTCTATACTGCTTACAATTGTCACAATGATATTATTGATTGTTTGATATAAGATTTGATCTACGATGATTGGAGACGACTCCTAAATTTCATCATCATACAATAAAAGAACTTGAAAAGAAAAACTCTATATAATTTTGATATAGTTTTGATGTGATTAACAGATTATTTTGTAGCTAATTGATGTTCGCCATAATCTAGCCGAAGTTTCAATAAAACAATCATAAATTTTTGGATTAGAAATAAAAAAAGAATCACTTATTACTAGAAAACTTGCTTGCTATTCGTTCTATGCATTTTGCTGGTGCGTGACACAAACAACGAAATGACAATATGGGGAAAAAAAGAAAGGAATATGCAGACATAAAATAGAGAGCTAGAATACATTCTAAGCGTAACAGACGAAATACAAATAGAAAATAAACTAAAATACACAAACGCCAACAAAAATTGATCAATTCATCTCAGTTCAACTCTTGAGTTCTTGTTTATTCTTTGATTTTGTTATTAGGCAAGTTCACCAATTGGTACGCTCTGCACCCAGAGTTTATGTAAAAACTTATAGAGACGATCGGTAATAGAGACTTTGTACGGTGTCGGATTCAGATTGCGTCGATGATCTTTACGCAATGTTTCGATTTGTTGTTGGGCATAACTACGAACTTCTTGCCATGTTGGAAGTGCATGTTGAATTTGACCATCGGCCCAATATAATCTATACATACATTGTACCGTTGTTGGTGTAACATAGGCACGTTTCGTCTCAAAAAATGGATGTCGACAGAGCATTCGAGTTCCGGCTATTGGTTCTGGTTCATCAGCTGTAGTCATCAAGTCACATAGAGCTAAACCATGACTATCGTAGAATCGATAGAGATTTTTTCGGCCAGGAATCGTTACTTTTTCGATGTCTTGACTTACTTTGATGCGTGGTGTTCCATTCAACTATATTGAGAATAATGAATAGTTTTTAATTCTTATAAGTTTTTTTTCTCCATTGAAAGACACTTACTTCAACTAATTTATAGACACAACCAAGTGCTGGTTGTTTTTGACATGTAACTAAATGTGTTCCAATACCGAATACGTCAATTGCATGTTCTTGTTTTCCCAATGAATGCAATGTATCCTCATTGATATCATTACTTGCCACAATAGTTAAATGTTCGATGTAAGGTAGATTGAATTTTTGAGCGACTTCAATAAAATTTGCTCGTACTTCCATCGATAAATAGGCCAAGTCACCAGAGTCCAAACGAAGACCAAGTGCTTGATAATTACAATCGTGTAATGCAAGAGTAACAGCCAAAAAATTCGGAACACCAGACTTGAGAACATCGTACGTATCGACCAAAGCCAAAAAGCCAGAAGGAAACGAGATAGCATAGGCAACAAATGCAGCTAATTCACCTTTGCTAGTTTGATCAGGAAATATTTTGAGTATAGGACCAAGTTCATCGAGATATTTTAAGCATAATTGTGCAAATGGACGTGATTCACCAGTGATTCGATCAGATAATTCTCGAACTTTCAATTCATCAAGACTTTCATATGAACTAACATAAGCATGTGCATGTGTTCCTAATTTCAAAAGTCAAAGGTCAACGAACTAATGATCACAGATATTTACCTTGAATAGGAATTCCATAAAGTTTACCAGCTAGTACATTGGACGTACCATCAAAGCCACCTAAATAACAATATTTTGAGGCGCTAAGACCTCCATTTGGACCTTGTGCGCGTCGTAGACCGAATTCGTGAAACTTTTTACTCGAATCTACTGCCGCACGAAATCGAGCGGCATTCGTTGCTACTAGACTAGCGTAATTGATTAGTGTCAGTAGAGTTGTTTCGAGCAGTTGCACTTTTAGAATAGGTCCTTCGATACGAAGTAACGGCACGCGAGGAAAAACAACAGTGCCTAAATGACAAATTAAGAGCATATAAAAAAAATTAGATGAACATCTAGTTTCACCTTCAGGCATTGCATAAATTTTAATATCATTCATGTCGATTGTCGATAGAAAATCATAAAATTCCTTTTCGATATATTCGGGTAATGCTTTGCGAAGATAATCAATGTCGGATGTTTGAAATTTGTAATTTTGTACGAATTTTAAACACTCTTCGAGGCCACCAAACAATGTAAATTCACCACCAAATGCTACGAATATACATGTTTGATAAGGACTTTTGAATTTCATACAAAAAAAGAACACATTTGATTCACTTACGATTCTTGCGAAAAAAGAGGTCAAACGTAGATTCACCTTGGTGTTTGCCACTTTTCCAATAAGCATACGCCATCGAAATTTGATAGAGATCAGTCAGTAGTGGTGAAATAAAGTTCGATTGTTGCGCCATCGCCATATTTATTCAACTCTTTGTTCAAGTTGGATGTACGTGAGTTTTACGTGTCTAAAATGAGAATCATATCAATGACAAGGTTTTTTGGTCAAGATACTTGAATAAGTTTAAATTGAAATCGAGAAAAAAATTTATTCAGTATTGAACAGTACCAATTGATAACGATGCTGGAAAAACTATCGGTATTATCTAAAAAATACGATAAATTGGAGCATATACAATTAAACATTATTGTTCTCTCTCTCTCTGTCATATCATTCGTAAATTGCAGTTTCACATGAATTCATGACCTGTAGATCACGGATACATATCCTATTAAAGTTTCATTTGTTCTCCTCCAACATTTTCACCTACACTGATCAGCTAGACACCTGAGTAGGACCAGACAACTGTAAGAGATCATTGTTGTTGTTACCGATCACGACGTGTCATTCGCACTTCTCTCTCTCCTAATATCGACTCACTTCATACTTCTCGACGTTAAAATTAAAAAAGGAAACTCATGATGTAGCGATAGAACCAGTGAACGACATTGAGAGTTGACTTTTCACTCATATGTAGACTATGATGATAGGAGGAATTTTCAGAAGGTCTTCAATTAAACCTAGAGGGAGAAAAATGTGATTGATCGTTTAATGACAAATCATAGTCATTCATTCGCTCCTCACTCTCAAGAAGAAGTATGCACAAAGACAATGTCGAGTCTTTCGTTCCTAAGAAAATGTGATTAGTGAAGATGAGTTGCTGCTTTGTCACTAAACAAGGCGACGAGTGATGAATATATGTCAGAGTTGTCTTTTTTTGAGAAGTCGTGGAAAAATCAAAACCGAATCAGTTTTCATAGAATCTCTGAAATTGTCATTTATCATCAACCTTTTTCTAATTACTCTCTGAGAATAGACTGATAATAAAACAATCGAGTTTATGGAACTCCGAGATTTCTTGCCTCGAAGAGACTATCATTCTCAGATCCTTGACGAAAGCTTTTTTTTTGAAAAAGAATATTACAGATTAGCAGTATCATTCTGCTGCTTGTGAATGCCATAGTTAGATTACGACTTTACCTAATTCAGAAACCCTAATAATACAAAAGTAAATACTGATGCGTCAAAAAATCGACAATTGAGAAAAGATAGTCAAGGTGTTCAGTGTGGGTTTTAAGGAAATAATGACGAGTTTTATCGATTAAACAAGATTCAAAAGCGATCAATCCAACTGCTATGAAAACGACATTCAAAAAAAGAATACTGCATATGTCCTATACTTATCCTTTTCGTCAATGAATTCATATGTCATTATCCTAACTGATTATCCAGGAAAACGTCTATTATTATCAATAGTGTAACTGTAATACTTGTACACTTACAATCACAGTAGCACATAAATATGTAAAGTTGCTTTAGGCTTCAGCACTTAGCTATTATCTTTCCTTTTACCACGTTGACAAAACGTATAAAAGAGATTCATCATGGCATTGTTTGTTTTTTAATCTCTCGCAATATGATCTCATTTCTTCATTTATTTTCACTGCTCCTTTGCCATTTTGACGCCTCCTAGCAAGTCAACATTAGTTGATATTCTACAAATTCAAATGCTAAACATGCTTTTTTAACTTAAAGAAGAGTATTTTCATTTTAAATTTTCTCAACTCTCTGGCTAGCATTAAAAAATTCGAATTTAACATTATGAGATATCGTTGACAGTAGCTTTATTATCATGAAAAAATTTACGAAACTGTTGAGGTCGAAGCAGTATGAACACGCAAGCATTAGCTACTTTAAATATACTTTCTATTTTTGTATGGAGATATAGGATATTTTGCAAGAGACGAATCAGTTTCTTTAAAAGCGAGCGGAGCAGTACAAAGTTTCAATATGGTTAGTCTAGTGTCATACCTCGATAGTTGTCATATGTTCACTATCTTTGACTTTCAAGTCTATATAAGTAATCATAGTCTTTTATTCTGTCGAAGTCAAACGTGATGAAATTTGTAGTTATGAAAATCACGATCAATATCCTCAGTATCATGCATCATCATGCAGTGCCACAACAATCAAAATGTTTTCACCTTTGACTCGATAGATATAGCGAGATATGATGTAGCTACATATGCGAGAACATCACTACATAAAAATGAAATTAATGGTCAAGCAAAAGGCTGCACATAAAAATCGCGTTCGGTGAAGCATAATGAACATTATTTCTTCTAGACAGCATTTGGGCAAATCCAAATGTGATTTTTTCTAACCGATACATAACTCATTATTAACTACTAGCTCTGTAAATTTTGTTTCATGATTCGATTTCTGAGTTAACGAACTCGACTACCATGGAAGTGCGATTATTTCATCGCCGTTTCCTTCAATAATGAACATTGTCTCGATCTCTTAATTTTGAGTCGTCTATGAGTAATTCTACGCAGATAACCAAGAATTTCTGAAACCGCGTTTAAAGGCTCTAATCGCTTTGCCTGCTTTTTTCTAGGTTTTGGCCTCTTAACTATGACTATTTGATAAGCAGGAAAGCTTCAGAGTACATCAAAGACCCACGCACGACACATTAGGTTTCTGACATCCACAGCTAAATCACAATATCCAATGGGTGCGCTTGAGTGATAAGCGATGCAGACTTGTACCATCTAAATTATACATTGAAAAAGCATCACGAATGTGAGCACATGCAAGTCACATACTTGTTCAAATTTGTTGCCATCAACAATCATGCCTTTGACAACACGAAAATAATTCATCGAAGACAAACTTATCGAGACGGTAGTTCGTTGATTGCTAATAAATATGGAGTCCTAATTTATTTTCAACATTAGTTTGGATCAAATAATGGATATAGGTTCGTCATTCTGTTGTGAGACGGAGTACTTTTCCTAATTCGACTGGACTTAGAACAACATCAGAAGTAGAATCTTTATCAAAAGATAGAGTATGATGTGTTAATTGTCTTATCAAATTTTCATTTTCAGTAATGGGCTGTTTTGAATAGTTGAATATAATTTTGATCATGATCTTTGAAGTTTTCGTCAAAAGCTTAGCCTAAAGTATGTTCTAAATATTATTTTCAATCAATAAATAAAAAAGATATTGTCATTTGCTTTCTATTTATAAAAGTACATTGTTCTTTATTGTAATATGTCACTAATTCGCTATTGCCATTGAAAGTAATTGTTATCGGTTCATGAAACAGATGAAATCGACTGGTTAAACTTTTGATACAATTCATAATGATATTTATGCTTGATTTTCTTCATCAAAAGAATGAAATCTAGAAACCAAGCATAGAAAGATCATTTTACGATCGCTTAAGTCAGTATTGGATGATCTAGAAGAAATAAATAAAATAATTTGCATAATTATGACCTTAGCAAATCTGATTTGCCTTATTCATATTATCAGAGGTATCTTTATAGATTAGTTTTGTTGAGTGTTTGGGATATCCCTCTCGTACTTTTAACCACGAGAAGTTTTTCAAATGGCGTAGAATCTATCGGACATATCTTAGGTGGAACAGAAAATTAAAGTCAATCTCTTCGATCGATAAAAACATTGAAACCAATTTTATTTAGTTTAGGGTGTTCCTCTTCAGCAATTTCTTCCAATGATCTCTGTTAGATCAATCTTTCCGTGAGTACCACTAAAACGTACGACAGGCTCTTCATTCCAAGGTTCTTCTACTGTACAGATTATTAGACTCTCTTTTGTTAGGTAAATAGTATTAACTTTAATGAAACTTTAAAATCTCATAATGTATTTCGAAAGTCGATTATTACCCTAGAATTATAAGAAGACAAAATGGTTTCTGTTCACTTAATTTACTTGAATTTTACATGAGATGTATAAATAATACTTTAGCACCACTGCACTTCAACACGCATTAAGAATCACGCTTCATAAAAAAAAAATGACGGAGATTTTGTAAAGAAAATTCAGAAAAGAAGAGCTGTTCATTTTTTCTAGTATTTTGATAGATATTACGTTTTTTAACACTAAGTATGGAGCCGCTGCTACTTTTACCACAGACATATGTCTCTTTAAAATATTTTTTTCATAAAAAAAAAAAAAAAAAAAAAAAATTCAATGATGCTTCATCTACTGAACTATGATCAAAAGAATAGATTAGTTGGGGTTTGAATCACAATCTAATTATCTATACATGTAAAAAGAATTCTGTTTTGACGAAAAAAGTCTATCCTGTGAATATATCGTTTTGTTTATGCTACAGTAATTAATTTCTTTCCGCGCACTATCAATCAAAAATGCAAATTAGTTTTTTTCTTACTTTGAAAATATTTCAAAATAGACCGATAGATGTAATGTAGTCAATGCTATTATGATAATACTGTCAGCGCAACCCAAATATTATTGATTTACAGTACCACTTGAAACTAATACGTACATCACCAGAGAAATTTTCCTATTTTGTTTAGGCTATGTTCTCTAATTAGATTTGAGAAAGTGAAAAGTTTTTAAAAATGTATTTTTCGGTCTATCTTATAGTATGTTTGTTTTAACAGGCTAACTGGTTGCTTCTGTAAAAAAAAATCAAGAGCATTTATTTCTGAATCAGTTTCTCCAATATTGAACCTGTAGAAGCTATTCATTTGTGTATCATGGATACAGAGTGTCAAGCGTCACAAAATGCACGTACAAATCAAGGCTTATTTATTTTTTCAGTCGTGTGAAAAAGTTGACATTGTGATCTGTAAATGAGAAGGAGTTCAATTTCGATAATTCGATATAATTTGCATGTATCTTTTATCATACGAAACTAAATATGTTTTCTTCTCGAAGAAAACTCACACTTTACTGAAAGAAGGTGCTAAGCAATGCTATTTTGAATTCACATATTATGTAGTCTCTGTGAAAGGTTAAAGAATATAGAATAGGTAGCAACTATAAAAATTTCATACTTTTGATGAGACGATTGTTCGACATCCATCATTTCGAAGAGAACATATAAATAAAATCTACGAAAAATTCTTTATCTTTCAATAATAGAGCGAAAAATTTTTGATCAAATCTAACTTTAGAATATAGCCTAATAAAAAAAGAAAAGAAAACTTCTACTGCACTCGGTATGAGAGGAAAGAAAAAAAGACGATAGATCAGAAAAAAAAAGAAGTGGGAGAATAGAAAAATAGTAAAGAAACGAATAAGTATGAGTACGAGGCCATTTTCATGGAAGGAAAGAAAAAAACAGGAACAGAATAAAATAGAACAACGTCGACAGAGATGTCTATAAGACATGGTAGCAGAGGTCGGAAGACAAACAAATCAACAGGGAGAAAAGACAAAAATAAGAAACGAGAGGAGCACCATATCGAAGAGAAAAATATATGAAGTTTAAGTAATAAGAGTGACGCAAACAACATCGGAAAGCAAGAAAAGACAAACTTAGAACGATAATAGACATATTTGCAAGCGATACAGTATAAGCACATACTACGTGCAGTTATTTCATTTGATGTTCGACATTGATAACAATTGCTCTACATCGAGCAATTCCAGAACATCACATTATCGTAGAACACAGACCTTCTTCAATGCTTTTCAGTTATATTCTATTGTGTCTTCACGTTTCTTAGCGTCAATCTCTGGCAGATGGTTGTTCTTAAAAGCATCAACATATTTAATATACGTTAGATTGATGAATGTTTTCTTTTAACCAACGACAAACGCACACACATGATAAAGATCTATAGATTATTACTAAAATTCATTTTTCGAATGAACCTCAGTGTTTATGCGTCTCATTTGACACCAAATGAATAAACAATGTTTCTGTCAGCAGTAAGATGCAGAAGACGTGCCACTTATGGAACAAAAATTTTGATATCTCAACACCAGAATGAAGTACTAATGATCGTAAACGATGATGATATATGATCATTGTATAATAGTGTACGATGCAATCCGATGATTGACAATAACATTCGGTGTATATTATGATAATGAAGAAACAAATGATTCAACTTCTCATCGAAATTGCTGTACATTTTTTCAAAAGTTTTCCTCCAATCATGATTCCACTCAGCTCATTTTCTAAACTATTTATTTTAGCATCACTCATAAATCATTATATTGAAATTGAATTTTGCTTACAGAGTGATTGTGTTGTTCTTCTACTGGTCGATAGTCGTTAAGTACTGAACCAAATGTTACCGTTATCCAACTATTATGTAGAATATCCTTCATGTGATCGATGAATCAGTTCTTGTATAGAGTGACAAGACTGATTTTCATCGGCTGCACGTTTTCGAATCTTTGAATTTTGCACTATCGTTGAAAATAGATGACAAACATAGAGATAATTTAAACAGCTAAATAGCTCGCTTCGCCAGTGTTCTTTCTTTTTTCATTTGTTTTTCAATGAAGACATTTTTTTTGTCAGGAAACATAAGTTAGCCCACATTAAGTTTCAACACAGCATTAGTGGAAATCAATGTTCTCTCAGAAACATCGGAAAAATTAGTCATTGAATGCTAGGAGCTGAGCACCAGAGCTATGAGTTTAGTCTCATGCTTGACAACACATACACAGCAGTTTACAAAAAAAAAGTTGCACTAACAAATGTCACTATTGCTAAACACAGGACTCATTCTACTCTTCTAGTTCTCGTATAATTCAATGGTTTCCACAGAATATTATGCATGGATATATTTGAAAAAAATTCATACATTTTCAGTAAAACTATTGAAGATACAAATTCTAGACATGACAAAAAACATCACACTTTTTTTAGGAACTATTAATCAACTCAAATATTCATAATATTTTGTTGGAACCAAAGAATAATCAATTTTTTACCTGATACACTTTGTTTTTAAAAATTTTTCTCTAGTTATATCTATGATTAGTATGAAGCATTTTCCCTAATATCGTCCATTAAAGTCTATCGCATTATTTTAATAAATTATTGTCCTGTTTTCGATAACTTTCAACTATATTGTTTATATCCTTCATTTTTCTTGGGAAGTATGGGCGAAAAAAAGCTTTTCAATATATACTAATACATAGTATTTTTCAAGGCCTATCGAGTCACGCTAGAACTATAAGAAATAAATGAATCTTATAGGACCAATTGCGAAATTTATGAATGCATGTGTTTTTAAATAAACAGCTGAATACGCCAATATCATTTAATATCATGTTGTCTATTATATGATGAAAGTTTTTCAACGACCTTTACATGTGATACAATACTACCAGATGATCTGTTCACACTTTGGAATCTTAATTAACTCAGTGGTTTAGAACATTTCAAAAACGAATCTTTAGTTGGCAGCAGTTCATGTGAAAATTTTTTTTACATTACTGCGTATTTTTAACAGCAACATATCCTCATATGTTTTCATACATAACTAAATAGTTTCATTTTTCATTATGCGAATAGATACAATAGTGTAATCGAGAGTGGGAGTGGGAGTATAAGCGAAGTGAAAATTCTCGTTCTCACAATGTTTCACGCGCAAAGACACCCATACATGCAGCATTATTGAATATATATACTTATATTTTATGCCCATTTTACATAGAACAAGTTACTAAGATAAATACAGCAATAATCACAGAAACAGCTAGATTCTTTGTCTATTCAAATAGCCCAAGTACATGTGGACAGTTCAACAATTAATACTTTGCTTCATTCTTGGTGAATTGATGGAAAGAAACACATTGTTTTCAATATCAGCATGGAATTTTATGTCTTTTTTATAACAAGTACAACATTTAAGTAAATTATCCAACATTCACATTTAAAAAGCACAAACTTTGAGCTAATTACTAAGCAAATGAGTCTATTTTGCAGTCATATTAAGCAAGCACGATTGAAGGACAGTTAACATTGATTCATGTCTCTATTGTCTATGGCATTGGTCAGATTTATGATAGTTGATGATGATAACGCAATAGAGCTCCTAAAACTCTGACACTAAATGGAACCAGAACTCGAAATGAAATATTTAGACCACCGTAGAGACTACTGGGACTATTAAAGTATCGAGAATATTGAGTTGATCTTCATATGTATATGTGCAAGTGATTGATGAATAGTGTTCATAGTAACTAGAGTATGATATATGATGTGACCAACTTTCGATTAGTCACTCGTCGGGAACACTCTGAACAGTAGCATTTGGTTGGAAACGACTCGAGATTGACAAGTTAAGAGAGTTGACTGATGTTCATTGGAAATTGTGCCATTTGAATGCATTGTTTGAAGAGGTTCAATACACGCAGAATTATAAAGATATTCGAGTGTCGATCTTAGAAAAGTACTAGTCGCATAAAAACCGACTTTGAAACTTGGAATAACGAGTGATTCTTTACCGTTGAGATATTGAGCAGTGACTCCTTGTTTACAAGTCAAATGAGAGTGTACGTGTGGATGTTGGCCATGTCATTATCTAAATCCATACCCATATCCCAACCTATATATTTAATGTTGTTATTTCGCCATGCTTGTCCAATCATTTATTTTATTATTAATATTTTTTTTTCTTGGTTCTACGAACAAGTTTCTCGTTTTTCTTGGTTGATAATAGTCGTATAATGATCGAAAATTTCCCTTCATTTTCATTTACTGTTCATGTGATAAACTAAAAAAACTTTCTTTCTACATTTATATTTCTTGCGTTTATTAGGAATTAAATCTCAAGATACATACTCATCTGTGTCGTACAGATATAGATAGTATATGTATGTAGTTTTGGCAGCTGTCAAAAGTCACAGAACGAGAAAGAAAAAAACACATATATAATAAGAGCAGAAGAAGTATTGATATGATCACCCGACAGGAAGATCATAACATATGCAATAAGCTAATAGTTTGCTTTACTTTGCCGAAATGATGTCAGTTCGTTAGAATATCAACTACAGTGCAGATAAAAGTGACTTCTGTTGTAATAATCATCCACTATATAACCGCTCAACGTTAGTATCAATAGCTCTAAATGTATCTTGAAGCAGTTCTAGATCTTGTATACCATATCTGACAAGCTGTTGCATATTCAATTCCATTTGATCATAAATGTCGAGTAGAAGCAGAATCATACTACTGACAGCATACTAAAAGATTCATTACTTTACTAAGATACACAGATTTCTTTTCCTGCAGTTGAGCACCTACTTTTTTTCTGACCAGACAATTTCAAATCTTGTACACATGTTGCTTAGCATGTGGTATTGCTTGTTTACTCGTTATCATGCTAATATTCAGTTTTGATACTGCATCTCGTGCACCGTCGTAATACATATCACAAATTTTTTCGGCATTTTACTGATTTCAGGCGCTTGAGAAGCATTTGTATTCAATTGTGAGGGTATGAGTTTGGATCTAAAAGAACAAAGGACCTACACCCACATCCACTCACACCCACTCCACGCCTACACCTACACACCCACAACCATACTCACACCCACCTCACATCACCCACACTCCACACCCACATCCACACCCATATCCACACCCACATCCACACCCACAACGGGCAGAATCCGAATGAAAAACACATGAACAATGGCCACCAGCAGCACTATCCGATGATGATTCACCATTTACGACCGTTTCTATTAAATAACGCATAGATGTTTCCGCTAAAAATATATATCAAAATAATCTTACGTGTCATGGAACATCGTCTCCGAGTTTGAAGCAAAGATTCCAAAACTAGGATAAAAGTGTTAAAATCTGGTTTTGATCTCGACTGAGTTAAGATTTCTTTACCCAGAGAAACTTAAAATATTCTGCATAAAAATTTTCATTGTCTGATATATCTTTCAGAATTTAAAAATGAATATTTCACATGAAAAGTTCAGAAGCAGAAATATTTCAGAATTGTTATACGAGAGCTTTCATTAGTCGATCAAATAAAATGCTATGAATCAAGACACTGATCACAAGTGAGTTTTGTATTTGACTAGCACATCGGAATCAGCAATATTGGCAATATTTCCATCCAAATGCTTAGCGTTTTGGGTTGCTCTGGTGAAGAATTATGCTGACTACCACACTACTCTCATGTGATATATATGTGACATTGTTTCTGAGAAGTTTTGTTGTCTGCATCGGTAGAGATTAAATTGCATTATTGATCCAGTATACTTCAAGATAGAGTACAAAAAAGGAACAAAGACAGCTCCGTTAGAAAATATATTTCATGCACATGTGCAATCATGATTTGTCAAACACTGTCTGAAGCCATCTATTGTTTGCCTATGAAAAAGGATCAATTCGTAAACTTATTATGTATGCAGTTGATCATTAACAATCCAAACTGTAGTTTGCAAAAACGGTAAAAACACAAATCGATGCATATTTTTTTAAGAAAGAAAAACATTGCTCTTTTTCAAAGCCTGTTTTCTTCAAGCTGAATTATATGCTGAGAGACATGTCGTTTAAGATGTGCATTGTATAATAATGAAGAAAACTTATAGAGTTGTAACATTAAGAAAACAAGACAAATGGAAAGATATGCATCTAGCCGTCTTTTTACGGTTTTCATAAAATACATGATGATTTTTTTAATGACCAACTATATAGGGAATAATTGGTTGCCTTAGGAACGTTTTCTCAATGATGCAAGTAAAAGTCAGTTCAATACACTGTTACTCAATCGAACTATATACCAACTGATTCTCTTGCAACAAGGCAGCAAAAAAATGATCACCATTTCGAAATAGAAGAGTAAAGACAGAAGTAGCATGAAACTAAATAGTTTATTTCATTTCTTCTTTAAGTAATGTGTTATTTTATAGTTCACAGGTTTCGCAATGAAAAATTTCTCTTAAAAATGTCCTGTTTGAGTGAGTGTTTGGCCGTAACATACGTCTACAATGACAATTGAGTATGTATCATTGCTGACCGTTTGATTTTGACCTGTCAATTGAAATTGTGCTTCAATAAAATATGGAAATCCGCTGCCTGCAATCGTTTGTCCAGGAATAATTGTCCACATGTAGGTAATTTCTGAAGTCCCATTGGTTTGTGTCTCGATTACAGTATTTGACCAAAATGTATTGTATTGTTTGGCAAAAGTAGCACCCAAATTGCGTTGAACAACAATTTGTGCAGTAAAGTTTGATAGAGTTTGAGTACAATTGATATCGACATGTTCAACACCGTAATAGCCCGACGACGTTAATGTATACCAAGTCGAATAAGTACAGACGTTTGTGGGACAAGCTGTGGATATTGAACCAGCCTAGAATAATTTACGCGTTCTATCGTCATATTTCAAAAGAATTCCTTAACACACAGGTGATTATTTAAGTATTTTGAAAACTTCCTGAGCACGATTGTTCTACAATATACTTTTTGAGAATTTTAACGGTGAAAAGGTATATTGTCGTCGAATAAATCATGAACGGATGGTAAATAATTTTAGTTTTATATGCTTTCACGTTTCTCATATTGTCTGGCATAAGTCTCAAAAATACTATGAAACACTATGCAAAGCAAAACAATAATCAGACAAGAAGTGAAATGTTCATCACTCAGACTTGGAAAAACTCTGCTCTCCAATTATGATGAAAAAAAATTATCTACGATAAGGGGATAAGGTTCTGGCGATTTTTGCTCACTCTTCAAAAAAACTTGACAGTTCTTAGTAACAGGATCTTTGACTAAAACAATGCAAAATGAGTCACACTTCAACAAAGGACTTAGGTTTTGTTCACTTTAAGGCAAATGATTAGGAATTTAATTTTTTCATATTTAAATTTCAGAATAAAGCCATTCGTGCATATTGAGTAGAGAATACAATGTAGAATATTTCGCTGAAAAAATAACTCAACCGAGTGAGAAGCGCAAAAGAAAATTTGAAAATAGTCCTCCTATTTTAACTGCTCATTGATCGGTGAGTTCAGAAGAAATTCTATGTAAACTGGGGCAGTGTAGGCATTACTCTTCAATCTCGAAAAATGTTCGTTTTTCTTTGTCGAAACTCAAAACTTTGTTTATTTTGTAGTAGATGGGTAGTTTCTTGAACACTAGTAGATCTACCCTCAATTTTGTTCCCATCAAATCCTCTCGAGATGAACTCACAATAGTTGTAGAACTTGCAGAATTTGTAGAGCTTGTAGAACTTGCAGAGCCTGTAGAGCTTGCAGAAATTGTAGAGCTTGTAGAACTTGCAGAACCTGTAGAGCTTGTATAAATT
>CAJNOP010000210.1:172489-190306 GCA_905250075.1 Rotaria sp. Silwood1
AGACTATTGGGTGTGGATTCAAGAAATTTTGTTTTCGGAAAGTCATACTTATCGAAATTATCTAGGACTAACATCATGATGGCTCGGAAATTTTCTATCCATATTACAGAAAGTTTCATAATTTCTGGTTAATTAACCATATTGCTTTATCATAAGTTTCAGTAAATAGTGTGAAGTATTTGGGGTTTACCAGTAAATTTCTGTATCTCTTTGTTTGACAGATTCTTTGATTATGTTGAAAACTTTCATAAATTTGGAAACTTCAGTATTCTTTTAGCAACATAAAAAATCAAGTTGCAAAATAGGAACGTGACTATTGACAATGAAAACTATAAAGCAATAAACAAACAATATGTGACATATTATTTATATTGAATTTTAACTTAAGTTTGATGAATAAATGATTTGTTTCACTTTAGTTGAACAATACTTACTTTACAATTACTTAGGATCTGAGAATTTGAATCCAAAGAATCTGTTAGATAGAAAAAAAGAAAGACTCAAAAATGTTCTCTCATGATAATAATAGCTTTGAAGTTTTACTTTAAGTTCAAAAGTGGACACAACAGCATCATGATCAATCATTTGATGAATATTCATTCATAGTTTGACGATGAATGCCGAAAAATATAATCGATATTACTACCACATATTCATCGTTTTATCTATCTTTTACACGTGTTGAAAGACATTTATCAATACATGAATAGATTCGAATCAAAGCATTTCTCTCATTGGGTTTGCTTTTTGTTTTCTGATAACAACTTGAAAAAACATATTTCAGAAAGTCATTAGTTTCTATCAAACCATTGAAAGTGTGATTATGCAGAAAAATTCTATGAACCAATCAAATATCAAATGTGAAGAAATAATTTCATCGTCGTAAAATAATTTCTTTCGCGACGAGTATGTTATGATCGAACACAAGAAAAATCAGTACCAAATCTTGTTGCATTATTCGTATAAATTTTTGTATTTCTCAATGAATAAACCTCAACAGTATCTAGACGAAATATCACACTTACAGTTGTGCCATTAGCCACCAGAAATTTCTTTCTATTCAGGAAGTTGAAATTTTGCAGATCATTCCTTCCCTACTATGGACTTCAATATTTGAGGACAACCAACATCAAAAACATTTTCTCAGCATTCTAGAATATTTGAAAGCATTCATCGAAGTTTCAATATGTTTGTGAATGTTTTAAATATTGTACTTTTGATTTTTGTGCAGATAAAAATTTTCTTTTCATTTTCATTTCTTAATTCAAAATCGGTCCTAATTGTCGAATCAAGAGAATCATGAGCATAACTAATTATAGAATTTTCTTATTGTCATCAATATCTATTTATGAAAAATATATGAAGTTGAACGCATGAAATCCATTAGAATATTTCATAAAAAAACAACAAGAAATATTCGAAATGTAATTCATCATTAAAGAATTTTTCAACTAGTAGTAGATCGGTTACTATTATAGATCAAACAATTGTCATATATAAAGAATAAAAAAATTGCTTTACTTATGCTACCACTTTCTCTGTCAATTCAGAGGTAGTCAAATGTACTTTAGCTAATAATACTGAAAAACCTCTGAGTAATTCCTAAAAATATTAAATATAATAATTAATATATAATTGTCCACGAAGAAGTAGATTCGATATTAGTTTGATTACATTAAATCATGTATTGTACTTAAATAAAACAATTTTAATCGAAAATTTTGAAATCGAAAGAAAGAATACAGTTAATAAACAAATAACGATGATATAATAATTCATAAAGTAAAAACTCATGTAAAATCATAAAAGAGCTTCTGGAAATTCGTTTTTATAAATTCAAATGGATGATTTCAGATCCCGAAAACAATCAGATTTTACTGTTACTGGCAGAAAAGACATAACAAAAAACATCATATCCGATAGAAAAATATCGAAAATCAATGGAATATGACAGCAATATTCTGCATCGAACACTCTATCAATTCTTTTTTCCATTATTTATGATCGTTTTCTACAGGAACCGGTTCTTAATGTGTTTGTCTTGAGAAAATACAACAAAGAAAAAGAAAAGATTTACCCGATTGTTTGAAAATTGTTTTTTTTTTCAATTTTAAAACAAATTGATTTTTCTACCGGGTGAGTGTTTTTTCAAACAATTGTAGACGATCATACGTTTGAAACAAGGTTCCCGGAAAAACATCGTTCAACAGCACAAATAAAGCAATTCGTAAAATAAATATTACGTTTTATTGACACTAAAACTTGTTCGAATATAAACACGTTTTATGGTGTTACAAATGCAATTTTTCTGTGTGTGAATAAAAACAACGAGCAACAAACGAGTTTGAGCAGTCATATGGATGTGTCGTACTGAAATAAAGAATATCAAAATGATAAAAGTATTAGCATCTATTATCCTATTATGCTATCTATTCTACTTTTGTAATTGTGGAACACTATCAACTTCACAACTAGTTGAACAAACATTAATAACAACATTGTTAAATGGATATAATAAAAATATAAGACCAAATGATCAAGTATCTGTTGATATCACTGCTTCATTACAACAAATTGTGGCTATAGATGAAAAACAACAAATAATGACATCAAGTTTATTTATCTCACAAACATGGTTTGATGATCGATTATCATGGACACCAAATGCTTCAAATAATATTGAAGTAGTTATGCTACTGGTTAAAAATTTATGGATACCAGATACAATGATATTGAATTCAGCAGATGCAAATGGTTATCTTACAGTAAGCGATTATAGTTTGACATCTGTCTACTATACAGGTCAAGTATATATGATATTGCCAGCATTGACAATTAGAACAAGATGTAACTTTTTTGTTCAAAAGTTTCCATTTGATAAACAAATATGCAGCATCAATCTGACATCATGGAGCCAAGGATACAATAGAATTATATATACAGAAAATCGTAGTTTAGTAATTGATACAAGTGGATATAGTGAACATCCTTTATGGAAATTGAATGGAACAGATTTGGTTGTAATTGAAGCAGCAGATAGAGCACCATTTGAAGATACTTATAATGCTATTATCTCAATACAGTTATATCTAGAAAGAAAACCATTATTTTTTATGATGAATGGTATATTTGCATGTTTGATTTTAAATTTTGTTACATTGTTATCATATGCATTACCCTTTGCACCACAAATTGGTTTATGTAAGAATATTATCTTTTCTTAAATACTAGATAGAATTCATAAAATAAATATATTGTATTTTGTATTTCAGGTATGACATGTTTTATGACATATTCTGTTTATTCACTAAATTTCTCTAATCTATTCCCACAACAATCTCAATATTTAATGATGATCACATTATACTTTTTGTTATCAATCTGTTGGACACTTATGTCAATGGTATGGTTTATCATATATAATTATTTTACAACAAAAGTCGAAATGCCAAAGTCACTTTATGTTTTTTGTGGGCTGTTACAAAGAGTGTTTTTTTGTTGTTTTTCAGCATCAAAACAAGACGACAAGACAGGTCAAAAGAAGGATATTATTGCTGAGAATGATGCGGTTAAGAAGTTTCGAGATCAAGAAAGTACAAAAACAATAAATAGTAATAAGATACAGCATTTTTCAATTGAAGATATGAAACCTATCAAAATACATGCTACTAACATTAAGCCAATTGAATCAGTAGCATTTGTAAATTTGAATGAACCAACCCAAAAAGTAAAACCAAAATGCGACTTCTGCAACAGATGTGAGTCATGTCAAGCTGATTTTGATAAAGATACAGTGAAAAACAAAAATAAAAAAGATATTGAAGCTAGATGTAATGCCTTAAATTATTTGGTCTTTTTCTGTCTATTATTAAGCATGTTAGTTTCTAATTTGGTTTTATGGTTCACAATGGCAAATTGACTGACTTTAACTTATTTCTTGGACTATAATACTTTTCTCACCTATTATTAAAATTAAAATAAAATAATTGCACATATCTTATATCACAATAAAATATAATTTGATTGTTTTGTATAAATTCGTTCTAACATCAGATCACTTTTAATTATAGTGTGCTTTAACTGGATCTGGATGTCTTTCCAGCCCTATGAAACACTGGCGGTATTGCTTGACTGAAGCTGATAAACTTGAAAAATCAAAAAGCGAAAAAGTCAAAAAAAAAACGATTTCCAACATATTGGTTATATTTCTTCGTTCTCGTTTTTGCCTTTTTCTGCTTCGATTATCATTGATTGTCAAACAGCTTTATTCTCATCCTTATCGTTGAATCAATGAGTAGCAATCCATCCTAGTTGAGGGTGGATGGAGTCGGTATATTATTTTCAATCAAACAAGAACTCCTTTGAACAACACTTCACAAGTAAGTGAAATTCAGAGCGCATTCAAGTCATACTAGTGGTCATCAGTTTAAGAGCGTGTAAATTTAGGTTAAGACGAAAACTGAAATCACACTTTATACTCGCACCCTGCTGATATTTCAGATAACTTGCACGTTCATGCATGAGATGTACCGACTCGAACAATATCTTGTATGTTATCATGAATTTCTGAAAGTCTCGCGCAAATACAAACGTTTTAAAAATTTTCACGCTTGACTGGTAGATAAGGTGTATGAACATATTTCATTATAATGAATCCATTTCTCTGACTAGTATAAACAATACCGTTCTGTCGTTCATTTAATGTGTCATCTCACAAGTTATAGAAGCTAGCTTCTGCTGATTGTAAGAAAAATAGTGAATCAAATACGCTATATTATGTATAAAATGGACACAATTTTTACAATATAATACTAGATGATTTATTTTGCTAAGCTTTTATGATGTTCAACAAGCTACAATAGGAGCAGGTTTTCTAAATTGAAGTTTCTTTAAAGCGGTGTACTGAGAGGTTGACTTTTGGGGTTAAGTGTAACTTGAAACTACGGCTATCAAATGTATTCCGAATCACTTCTGACTCTTTCAATACTTATCAAGTTCAAGGGATAATTTGGCATATTCACATGATCAATGTATGATTGAGCAAGCCCTCGATTGTATGTGAAATATACCTAAAATCTAGCACCAGCGTAATTGTCGATTAAAGTTGCTTTATTGTATGTATGATTGTGCTGGATTCAGTGTGGAGAGTCCTATGGATCAACCCAGGTTCTTATACGCCCCCTGTCCTTTCCAATATAATAAAACAAACCGAACAATATTCTGAAGAGCATTTTGTTTTTGTCAAATTTTCATATGATTATTTACAGATAGTAATGTAGCAAATTATTCAAGCTATTCAACAATATTTCTATTGGTATACAACTTGTCCGTATTACTCATCATCGAATGGAAGAACAGAAAAATACTTCGTGCTTCTTTATACGTTCTTTTTCTTCCTATGAAGAAAAATGACAACGCAAGGCATTATTCAAAAGAAAAGAAAGGTAGACACATACTGTCAAATGTTGGTGACGAAAAGAGAAAGCGTCTTCTACCCCTGTAAATAATTCTTTTTTATTCACTGAAAGAAATTGTAAGTAGACATACTATGTAGGAAAAAACCAAATGTGCGTTCGAACGTCATAAAAACAAGACTATACTAATAAACTCAGCATTTCTTTATTTTATACATTGTCTTAGAGATTTGTTCCAAAGAATTTTTTCTAGCAATATAGAAACTTAAATCGTAATTTGACTTGAAGTATTAAATCCTGGATATTCGTCGATTCCTGGAAGTATCATAAACCTTTATTCGACTACCAAGAGTGTAGTGATGTGTGAAAGTGAGACAATAAAGAGCGGATCCGCATCCTACAGCTGCATTCACATCGCTAGTTTTATACTTTAAGAAAGTTTTGGGAATAGAAACAGAGTGATATCGTGACTACACAAATTACCCATATACAAGAGGAATGCATACACATATAGAACAAGTGACAAAAAACACAGACGAACATTGAGGTATTGGTAGAAGGAGAAATTAAAAGATGGACATATACGTAGAAAGGGTAAATGACTGATTATATCAGAAGATGAATGCGCTTATAAAGTAATAAAAATAAACACACACATTCATAATGACACTCTTCGAAAATCAATAACCAACACTAGCAGTTTCTTTTTCTTCTACATTGAAGCTATCGAACATGCGAACACGTGAGTTATATTTTCATTATTTCTTGTTTTTAGATTATTCTATTCCTTCGCTTTTCATGCCAATCACGCCAAAGCAAGCATGGGCAGAGCTAACTAAGCTGAAATTGTTGGGTCCGACTGGTACTTCACCTGGTATATTCATTGTTGATGAATCTCCATTTCAACATGAAGAAGGAGCTGCTTCCGCAAAGTCTGAATATGATTTCATAGCCGGACGAATATTTCCAAGTTCCAATATCTACAAAGAAGGCGCCTATCGACTTGAAATGAAATTTGCACCCGGATATCCATTCAGGCCACCGCAAGTGCGCTTTACTACACCTATCTATCATCCGAATGTTGATAAAGATGGTGAGCATTGTCCATACGGAGAATATGATTGAGGAAATTGATAAAAAACTCTTCTTCTTCGAGACAGTTATATTTCACTTTTTCATGTCCGTATCTACAGGCTTAGTTTGCATCCCGATCGTGATCCAGACGGAAGAGTGGAAGGCGAATACATCTTTGGCCGATGTGGTCAAAGCTATCGTTGATGTTATTGATAATCCTAAACCAGAGTATGCGATGAACGGCGGTAGGTTTACTTTATATTCTTAGTTCTCTGATTAACCAATTCTTTCTATTTTGCTGTAGATATATACAAAGAGTATATGAACAATAGGGCTGAGTTCGAGCATAAAGCAAGAGAAATGGTGAAGAATAAAGCGTTACCTCGAAAGTGAACACGATTATTCGCTCACCCATGTTAACATTCGTCTGCAACCTTTCGAGTAATATCGCTTCTGTCAAGGATATTTGCCATGCTGCATCTTTACTTTGTGTTTCTTCTTTCTGTTTTGTCGGATCTTACGCCACGCGTTGCATTTTTTTTTGTTCTTTTTCTTTCTATTCATCCCTCTCGAAGCAAAGAAACATCACAGGAGGGAATGTTTTGAAAAAGACATGTTCTTTTTCTTTTCAATTTGTTCTCAAAAAGAGAAGTGATATTCAACGCAAAGAATAATGATAGAGTTACTAACAATTTCAATATATGTATGGTCAGCCATGTCTACATACTTGTTGTATCAAAACTTATTACACAAAAGTAAACTCGCTGATTTTTACCTTGCAAAGCGGGCAGCTTTCACACAGCAAGCGGTCATGTAAATTTTGCAGTGAAAAGCAGATTTTATTTCATAGAAATGATTATAAAATGAACTGCCTTTTTGAGAAAATAATTTCCCGAAAATTTTCTCTTGCTGACCCAGAAACATTTTTCGAAAAACTTATGTTAGAAAATACACTCTGCTGGATGGCGCTAGAATCAACGATAGAGGGTCTGAGTGTGGGCATATGGGTTAAGAGAAGATCCAATAACGCATACCCATATTCATCCTCAAGCACAGTGAGAGCCATAACCGCATCGTATTCTGAATATAGTATTTTTATAAAAAAAAAGTTTTCAGTACTAGTTTATAAAAATTTTCTAATTGTTTTTAGTTTTTCTAGATTTCTATCTTTTATTCTTGTTTTTTAAAACCCTTTTTACGTTTTAAATTTTTCTACTTTTCTAAGTTTTTGTGTTTTAAAAATTTTATGTAACTCATAAAAAATATAAATAAAATGAAAACCTCACTCGTGCCGTCTTTTTTAGCAACTGCGACGCAATTACAGCGTAATTGCGTTGCAGTTTGATCGTAGTCGAAGGCATGAGTGATTGTTATAGAAATTATTTTGAGTTGGTTCCTTTTTTTCGAGTACCCTCTTTACTACTTTCCAATATACTGGTCAATTTGTTCTGTTTTATTTTTCTTTCATTTGAATAAAGAGACTGTTTGCTAACGGCTTTTATGTTCGAGGCTTTTTATAATCAAATACTGTATTATGCATAAATCATGAGAAAAAAGAAGCCGCTTAGCGTGAGCTATTTTTGTATATTATAACTAAGTGAAACAGGGTGGCCTCCCTCTCTCTCTCTCTACATATATATGCATGTATAGTTCTCAAGATTCTGATTAAAAGAGAAAAAGTCAATATTAAAAGGTAAGCAGCTCAACAGTAAACTTTTATATGATATTGAAGATGTTTTACATTCTATTAGCAATGTTCCTATTGGTAGCTATCATCCTGATATCCAGCTTGTTAAATGTGCTAGTGAGCACGAAAGATGCTTTGCCGGGTTTAGAATATCTCTCCACTGGGTTCGATGCATTGAAAATGATCAATACCATTGATACAACGTCTTCATCAGATAAATTAAAGTATCAAATATTTGATTTCAAGGACTTGAGCGATAAAATATACACATTGAATATCGGAGGAAGACATGTTCAAAAATTTCAAATACCATCTTTAGTACATGTCACTAACATTGATATGAGAACAAAAATTAATATCGAATCAATTAGCTACACGTATACAGATTTCTTTACAATGTTAGAAAACCAGAAGTGCATTCATTTTTGAGACATTTTGGCATAAATGAATTATACAAGGATTTGAAATTTCTATTTGTTCTTCTATAAAATTTAGATCTCGGGTTTGTGAGGTATCGGAATCACATGGTCTTTGTAGCATGATGATCAATGTGACATCTTGAGTCTGACGAGATAAAGGCTTTGTAAACTTGAGAACCAATTCTTTAGTCGAATGGATAAAAAATTTGAATATTATATAGTTCATTTATGCCAGCTTATGTACTTTATCCTTGCTACTCGTTAATAAATTGCAAATTGTTAGCTATTTTCGGTCAATATCGTTTAATATTCAAATACCGATACCGGTTGCTCTTGTTTTACTACAAATACAATTTGGCTATCATAATATTCTAAAGACTGCCTATGAAATACTTAAGCAGTCATCGGTAGCTGTTTCCACATCAACTGATTGGTGGGGAATGTACACTATACAGTTAGGTCCAATCTATTTACTAAAGTAAGTACCATGTGGAAACGACTTGCATTCATTTGATTTCTTGAGTGAATATCTGAGTATTTCAAAACTTAAGGGTATTGAGCACTGGATTCCCAGATAAACGATAACAGTCACTGATTTCGTGTGACATATGATGATGATCCATTGCTACTAGATGTCAATTTGATTCCTGTTGACTTACCTAGATCTTATCTGTACGGTACTTTTCTTGTAAAGCCTTTTAACAATATATAGCTGGTTAAAAGAAGTTTCTGTACAAGATGGGATCTCACTCCAATAAGATATATAGCAATGAAATAAAAATCTACTTTGTATCTACTCCTCGGATTCTGTCTGCCAAACTACGGCCGTTACAAACGGATCGACGTTTTAAAAGCGTCGTATTGAATTGATTCATATTTGAAACTAAGCAGAGCTCATTTCGGTTCGTAAATTGTAGACTCTCAAAAGTTAAAAGGTTAGAAAACTGTCCAACAGGAATTGCTGTAGCTGGCTACGTGAACATCTCAGACTTTGTAGCAGTATTAGTACCAAGCGAAAAAGCTACTCACCACCGGGTTTTTGGTGTCAATCCATGTCGTACGAACATTCCTCTCCTTCCAAGCCTACTGAAAATCTAGTTTTGGATCTTTTTTGCGCAACAGTTCAAGCTTTCAAGGCAATATACCCATTTATACAGACAGACATAAAAAAATTTCCATTTTGAATGACGATCATGAGTTCCAATAGATTTTCATTTATATTTCTTGATTGTTTTCACAATTCCATAACATATTGTCAAGAAATGTTTCAATTTCTTGTTTCTTTCACTCATTTACGTGTTCATCTCTCTTACATTTTCTGAAAAAACTTTCAACGAAAAATACCCATTTCATCATGGAAAGTTGCATTTTTCGTTGTCTACAGAGGATATCAGCGTCATTATTGGTATAAATGTGGCTCTACTCTTCATCCCTACTTAAACCCGTCATTCACACTCATATTCCAGCTTTGTTAACGAATGATAGATCAAATAGAATAGTGATCAATTTAACAAGCATTAATAAATTCATATCTTTTTTTTTATTTCAAAAGAGTTGTTTTGTTTTAAAAATAATAACTAAAGTGATAGACAAAATTACAAACTAATACATGATATTGCAGCTAAAGATTTTCAATCATCGCAAAAGCTTTAAACTTACACTGCGTACTGATTCAATATTAAGTAGGTTTCATAATCTATCAATATTTCGAAGAATTCATTTTTATTGAATATGAGAAAGACGAAGTTTAAAATTGTTATCCAACTTTTATATGAGTTTTAAAAAAGCAGAGAGAAAACTCGGAAATCTTCGAAATATACATAATTCAAAACGATTTTGGATATTCGTAGGTTCGATTCAATGTTCAACAAGAGCATCTCAAAATTAAGTGGTGTTCCTTCAACCGAACTTGATCAACTATTTTACAACCAACTAGTCGAAACTTTCGGTACTCACTATGTTTCATCTGTCACCGTAGGTGCAGTTGCAGAGAGGTATACTTATGTTACAAGTAGTTATTACAGCTATCGGGATAGTAGTGCAGTAACAAATGAAATTTCCATTGGTTTCGAAGTTGCACTTCTAGATAGCATAACTGTGCCTGTTGGTGCACTCGCTACTGGCCCTAGGAACAGTACAAAAAATAGTCCACCGATCGGGTTTGCATTTGCAGCTTTAGGTGGTATATCCGATCTGTTTAGTTGGGGATCAGAAGAACGTCGATTGAACGAGGATTTCAAAAAAATTCATTGACATAGATGAAATTTCAACCCGCTATAGCATCAATTATACCTGAAGAAGCTCTTAATAAGCAGTGGAATAAATGGTTGAAACGTGCACCGCTAAGACCAACTGTAGTAAATCGAACACTATCACCGATAACAAATTTACTATTCGATTATCCACCAGAAGTTCGTCGTCATTTACAATTGACTATCGATTATTACTTATCGCATGGTACCTTACCGATACTGCAACAATTACGCGATAGTTTTGATTCATCACAGCAGCAGTCAAAAAGTACTACTAGTGGAATTGCTTCAATACCCGGAATAGATGTTGTCAGTTGTGGATACGATATATTTAATTTATCAAGTAAAAATTGTTTACTTGATTTAACGGAAAATGACAAGAACACATGGATCGATGCAAATAATAACGGTCATATTTACAAAATTCCTGACGGCTTTTTCGTATTGAGTCAGACAGATCTTTTAACCACGTATGGTAGTACTATTTTTAGTAATTTATCCGAATTATGGCAAAATCCATTTTATGCAATTGAACATGATTCATGGGGTTTCTTCGGTTTTGGTGCGTCACACAGTCGTCGAGAAATTATTGAACAATATCGATACAAGTTAGCATGGACACGTCAACAAGTACTTCTGTATACATTATCGATTAGTAGTTTTCCAATACCACGTCTTCATAAACTTGCTCGTTTAGCTATCTCCAAATTACCGTCCTCATTTGATCCTCGATCGACAGAAATATGGAAACAATTCTTCGATGCTTATGGTACACATTATGTTATTCGATCAGATATTGGTGGTCTGATGTTGGGTGAAGATTATTTTGAATCATGTCTCATTGAGAAATATAATAAGACATGGATTCGAGATCAACTCTCCATACGTTACTGGTTTTTTGGAAGTATAAATGAACAAAGCGAACAACATACGTTAAAAGTTGATAAGATATTTAAACAGAATAGTATCTCCATATTAAAACTGATTGGTGGCCAAGATTTTGTTGATGTATATGATAAACAGAAGTGGCTTTCAACTGTTAAGAATCGACCACAACCTGTATCATATCAGCTTGCTCCGATCTACACACTACTATCCGAAGGTCCTCAACGCAAAGCTCTTGAACAAGCTACAATATATTTTCGCTCATCTGCTGTTAATGAATCAACTCCTTATGTTCAACGCTTACAAAATTCTCCTTTTACATCTCCTTTACCAAAACTTGAATGTTCAGTAGCACAATTACGAAAGAAGAGAGCTAAAGTGCAGTAGTACCGCAATATGAAAAATAAATCTAATTTCTTTTTTTAAAATATTTGTGATTATTTTCAACCTACAATACAATATCGATTTGACTCATATTTCAGTTTTCGGTCTCCATAGATTACAATCAATAATCCATGGAACACAAAATAATATATAATTGAGCTTGAATATTTGCCTTATTTTTATAGGAATCTTATTTTGAAAAATTATCGTGTAATTCAAGTACAAAATCTGGTTGTATACATTATTTCAACATATATCGAACAATTTCTGGACAGATAAGGATAAAACATGGAAAGTAACTAAACTGGCTCCAGCAAACTGGCATATGATACATACAGCTTTGTATTTAGCACGTGTGTCAGTTATCTTAACCTTCTTTTTGGACGCTCTTCTTTCTCACAATAGAACTGTGAGATACATTCTTATCTTGTTCTTCAAGTATACCACGAACGTGCCGTGCGAGCCAACTATAATACTTTTATGTAGTGCTTTACGTATATTAAAAGGAAAGAAAGCGCTTTTGAGGGATACTTTCAAATAGTATTTAAACACGTTTTATACATTATTGTTTTCATTTGAGATAAAACTTAATTTTTATTATTTTTTCTCGTGAAATGTTGTCTCCAAAAATTTCTATTGGCAATTACTTACTTCGACGATTGAAGTGTTTAGGCATTGACGTTATCTTCGGAGTACCCGGTGATTATAACTTGGTACAGTAACTCTAAGTTCTGTAATGTTTTCTTATCTAAATTTGATTACTCTTGCTTTTCTTCTAGCCATTTCTTGATCAGATTGAAGGTGAGATTTCAAATGAATATTATGTTCATTCATACTCTTTATTTTGTGAAAGATTTTGATGGTATTGAATGGGGTAATAACTGCAATGAACTGAATGCATCCTTTGCTGCCGATGGATACGCTCGTATTCGAGGCATTGGCGTAAGTTGATCTGTCAATATGTGCAGAATATTCTATCATTTTTTTTGCCTTGAATGTTGTTATGCAGGCTCTTGTTACAACATTCGGTGTCGGTGAACTCTCAGCTATAAATGGTAAGATTGTATTGGATTGTATTTTTTTTTGAAAATACGATTTTATATCGAAAGGTATTGCTGGCTCATATGCTGAAATGGTACCAGTGGTACATATTGTTGGAACACCTTCAATTTCATCGCAGTTCAGCGGTGCTATTATTCATCACACACTTGGTAATAACGATTTTCGAGTTTTTGCAAACATGTATAAAGAAATTACAGTAAATAATTTTTCTAAATATTATGTAAGTATTTATAAACATTTCCATAGATTGCTCAAACAAATTTAACAAGAAAAAATGCTGCGGAAGAGATTGATCGTGTTCTTACCCAATGGTATTATTCTTCATTGTGACAAAATAATCGTAGATAGTTAATTTTCTTGTTTAGTTGGCTTAAAGGTCGACCAGTTTATATTGGTTTTCCTGTAGATCTTAGTAGTTATGAAATCAATGTTAATCCCTTGTTGATTAAACCACTCAATTTATCTATTACATGCAATCCAAAAGATGATCATCAAGCAGCACTTGAAACTGTACTTGGTCTTGTAAAAAAGGCTGAAAATATAATTGTTATTGTTGATGCGTAAGAAATACAATTATCTTAATTTTCATTCTTTCATCGTCATCATAATATTATTATGTTTTTCATTATTAGATGTGCTGTTCGACATGAAATGATTGAAAAAGTTTTAAGATTTATCGAACATACTCAATTACCTGTTTATGTAACACCTATGGCTAAAGGTAGTATTGATGAAAATCATTTACAATTTCGTGGTGTTTTTGCTGGAAATTCTTCAACAGAACGAGTACAAAAAGAAGTTTATAGTGCAGATCTTATTCTTTCCATTGGCTCATTGAAGACCGATGTTAATACAGGTGGTTTTACGTATCGCTTATCAAAGAAAAAGACTATTGGTAGTTTTTCTTTTATATAAAATTGTTTATTAATTTCATTGATCTATAGAATTTCAAACATATCATACCAAAGTTTTCTATGCTATATATGATAAAGTTGATATGCGTGAACTTTTGCCTGATTTAACTGAACATTGGCCAATTGATATTATTCATCCATATGATGGTAAACCATACGATATTGAAAAGCCAATATTAGATCCTAAGTATCAAGATGAAATTCAACATGAATATTTTTGGAATAAATTACCAGATTTTATTCCAGAAAATTCGATTATTATTGCTGAAACTGGAACAGCTGAATTTGGTGAATTTTAATCGAAGTGAATTTTATTTGTAACACGAAATTGTATAATATTTTAGGTGTTTTTAATATGCGTGCACCGCGAGGTGTGACATTTTTAACACAAATTTTATGGAGTTCAATCGGTTATTCTATTGGTGCTGCTTTAGGTGCAGCATTAGCTGGAAAAGATGCGAATCGTCGAGTTTTTCTTTTAGTTGGAGATGGCTCTTTTCAAGTAAGAAATTGGAAGTTGAGAAAAAAAACAAAGTAATAAACTTTTCTTTTAGGTTGCATGCCAAGAAATATCATCTATGTTACGATTTAAAACTAATTTAGTGATTATTTTATTGAATAATGATGGTTATACAATTGAAAAACTTCTTCATAGTCCAGATTATGCTTATAATAATATTCAAATGTGGCGTTATCATAAGAGTTTTGAATATTTTGGTGATGGATTAAAACAAAATCGAGAACAAGCCATCACTGGTTTTGCTGGTATAGTTAAAAGTCAAGATGAATTTGAAAAAGCTATGACACAAGTATTAAAAGAAACTGATAAAATTCATTTTGTCGAAGTTGTTATGTCACCAATGGATGCACCGAAAAGTTTAATAATTACTATTGAAGGTATGAGAGAATACAAGAAACATGAACGAGAAGTACAAGAATAATTTTCAACAAACTAAATCAACAGCTATTAATATTTTTAAACACTTCTTCGTCATCTTCCCTATAGTGAATCATGTTTTTTTTATTAACTTATTTGTTATTGTTTTAGAAGGTTCTTTTTTTCTATTTTGATTAATAAATTTATCGTAGTCATTAAGAATTTCGACCGAATTACCGAAATTATTATACATAAATTTTTCTTAAATGAATTTCAAGGCAAAGTTGTTAAATAAATTTCAAAACAGAATGCGGATCTGTAACATTTAGGTGGGTGTACAGTGTGGGTGTGGGTGTGTGCGGATGTGGGTAGAAAGAAGATCCCAAATACATCGACTCCTCTCGCACACCCACACCCTCCTTGATACATCAAATAAGCACCATGAGAGTGTGGGTGTGAGGCGTGGGTGTGAATGAATCTAGAGAACTTCCACACCGACACCCATCCCGATAAAAAAATAATTAAAAGAACGAAAATCTAGCATGAGCATATAGACCAGTTCCTTTGAAATAGTAAGATGTGTTCTTAATTATCTAACTAATAATTGTTTCCTATTGTATGATTCGATGTACCTCTTCAATGATATCCATATATGTCCCTTATTTGTTGGAGTCATTCAAAAGCTACCCACAGATAAGACCAAACATCACAGATGGAATCGTACCCACAAACAAAAATGTACCCACATATAAGAGATACTTACATAAAACGTTGTCCACAAACAACAATGGCTTCATCAAACGAAGAATCATTCAAGGCTGAAATACTTGAGCCAACGGATAATCTATTATCGAAACGTTACATTGGTTTAGAAAAGAATGTTTGGTAAAAGAATTTTTAAGAAATTCTTTATATACCGATACGTAAGATGAAATATTTTTTTTTTAGGGCTGAATTTATGACATTGGCTGTGCAACATAAAGCTGTTAATCTTGGTCTAGGCTTCACAGATTATGAACCACCACAATATTTTCTGGACATTTATGATGAAACAGTTCGGGAGCATAATGTATTCTTACATCAATATACTCGTGGATTTGTAAGTTGGATTTCAATAAAAATTTTCCTCCAATCTTCATTCATACAATAGGGCCACCGACGATTAGTCGAAGCAATATCAAATCTATATTCATCATTTTTCAACCGACAAATCGATCCATTCAATGAAATTCTTGTAGTTGGCGGAGCCTATGCATCATTATTCAATGCCATTCATGGTCTTATTAATACTGGTGATGAAGTAAACATTGAAATATTAGCTTTCTAAAAGTTTTAAAAATTCAAAGTATCTATAGGTAATTATTATTGAACCATTTTTTGATTGTTATGAACCAATGGTTCGTTCAGCTGGTGGAACTATTCGACATGTACCACTGCGGCCAGTAATGTTTTAATGATTTCTTTGTTTTTAATTTCTTCAATTATTTATTGTAGAAATCAGAGTCAACCAAGCAAAATATATCATCGAGTTCAGATTGGATGCTTGATGAAAATGAATTAGACTCAATGTTTAATTCACATACACGTCTAATTATATTAAATACGCCAAATAATCCTCTCGGAAAAGTATACTTTTTTTCATTCAGAAAAAAAAATACATAAAAATTTCATTTTTTTTTCAAGGTATTTACACTCGAAGAACTTAAACACATTGCACATTTATGTCAGAAACACAATGTTATTTGCATTTCAGATGAGGTTTATGAATGGATAACATATGATAATGATAAAAAACATATTCGCATAGCAACATTACCTAATATGTGGCAAAGAACACTAACAGTAGGAAGTGCAGGTAAAACATTCTCATCAACAGGTCTCAAATTAGGTTGGGCAATTGGACCAAAAAGTCTGATTCGTTTATGTCAAATTGTTCATCAAGTAATTTAGCCTGTGAAATTTGTATTTAAAAATGTAGACATATGATTTATTAGCATTCAGTTTTCATATGTCCAACGTTATCTCAAGAAGTTGTTGCACGTTGTTTTGAATATGAATTAAAACGTTTAAATTCTGCCGAATGTTATTTGAATTCAGTATCAAATGAATTTCTTGAAAAACGTAATCAATTTGCTGAAGTTTTAAAAGAATGTGGAATGAAACCAATTGTGCCTGATGGAGGATATTTTATATTGGCTGATTTTTCTCAATTCGGTTTGTTTTTAAACTCTATTCTTATTTTTAAGAAACATTATTCTTTATGTTTACACAATGAATAGCCAATGATGATCGATTTCAATCAGAAGAAAATAATAAAAAAGATTTTAAATTTGTTCGATATTTAATAAAAGAAAAAGTAGATAAATCAGAAAATTGAAAAACAGTAAGAAAATTATTTTATTTTGTTTTAGCAACTTGCAGCGATTCCTGCTTCAGTGTTTTATACGAAAAATCATCAATATTTAGGAGAAAATTATATTCGATTTTGTTTTGCTAAAGTAAATTGAATCACAAATTCTTTTTTTTGTTCATATTCTGCATTCTAGAAAGCCGAAACATTGGAAAAAGCAGCTAGAATTCTGCAAACGCTAAAAATTGATTAGATTAATTTACTTTTTCTTAATATTGTTATGGCATAAATGGTATCATTCCAGTTTTATTTTAGATTATGGGCTGAAGTTTATTTTTTTTTAAAATTAATCTGTTTCAATAATATGTCACAAAATTATCCCTTAGTTAAAGATAATATTAGAAAATCATTCAATAAATGATAGAAATATACAAAAAAACATATACTACAATAGTACAAAGTGACTTTTTGATATCATGAACATATGCAAAGGTTGTGG
>CAJNOP010000210.1:192283-274816 GCA_905250075.1 Rotaria sp. Silwood1
GGGGGGGGGGGGGGGGGGGGGGGGGGGGGGGGGGGGGGGGAGATGAGTAATGCATGCAAATTTCTGCCCCTAAACACTTCAACACTCTCTTTTAGATCGTGTTTCACAAAAACATATACTAAGATAGTACAAAGTGACTTTTTGATATCATGAACGTATGCAAAGGATGTGGGCGTGAACCTTCCCTCAATCTACACCCACACATACACCCACACCCACACCCACACCCCACACCCATACCCACATTCTTAAAATGCTTGGGTAGTATCTCTTAATGAAATCATAATGATATTTCTATGCCAAATGTATAGGATTTCAAGATGTGAATAACTTCGATCTCTTTTAGTTTTGAAACGTATAGTCGAAGCTTTCTAAAACTTTCTGTCTTTGCAATTTTTGAAGGCATAGTGAGAGATATCTATGCACAAAAATTGCTCCGACGACTTTCGGAATAGTGATGGGCCGTAAGAGGTTCGTAAGAAACGAAATGTTACGTAAGAAAATACGAAGTCACGGAAGAGTAACAGAAGAGTCTAGTAGATCGGGGTAGGGATCTATTTTCGCATAGGTTTCGTAAATATCGTTTCATTTACGTGAGTTTTCGCAAATTTCAAAATTTTAAAATTGCTGGGCGGCCCATCACTATAATCACCATCACTTTCTTGTTTTTTACACTTTTACACACAATCTAAAGTCAACATATACTATATCAGCTGACAATATAGATAATAAAATACAGTTTTTCAACCTACACGGACGCATACCAACAGAAGAAGTCATTTTTGTTTCATTCAAATTCGCTTCCGATCGAGCGAATTTATTTCTTTTAATGTTGTTTTCCGTCCAATATACTATTCAAGTATTGTATCCCTACAGAAAGAATGTTCTCATACGATACACGAAAATATTTTTCAGTTTTTTCTCATTTTGGGTCTCTACTGAAACCTGTCAGATCTAGACCGTTGACGTTTTATCGTTGAATCGTAATAGTTTGACGCCCTCCTTGAGGGAATTTTCCAGTAGAGCGGCTACTTGCTCGTCGGCGTTCCTCGGAGGTGTCATTCGCGGCTAGTCGCTACCACGTGTAATCCTATTCTCCCATAAGATAATCCTCTTTGATCCACATCCTATCGAATTCAAGGCTGCTCTTACTTCGAAAAATCGTTAGATTTATAACACGGGAACTCTTGATGAGCGGTCTTGAATAGACACTTTGTTATTAACTATTCCTTATTTCTTCAACCTAATTGCCTAGCTAAAAGGTTAGAGCTTTATTCAAATTTCTGATTCAGGAAATCTCAGTGGGCTATTCACAATAAACCTAGCCTTCACATGGATCTTTTCTGAAGCAAAATAGAGTGCGTTTCCAATATTAGCGACCAGTCGTTCTTCCATACCTCTCTGGAGCACCCTCATGGCCACTCGCTTCATTATTTAAATACATTAAAACAATAGTTGGTTATTCAGCCTTTATCATAAAGGTTGTAACCTCATTTACAAGTATCTTTTTTTTATATTAGCTTTTAAGAGTTATCCAGAGCATATAGAAGTTACACAAGTGAGAATTCCTGAAAAACTATGCTAATAATTAAACATAAAATATCGTCGTTTTCCTCAAATAGCCTCTCTTCTATGAAATTCCCAGAGTCGAAAATTTTCAGAAATGACCCAGGGATTCGGATTCTCCACACTCGAGAACATTAGGCCAAACTTTATAAAGACTCATTACTTTCTTTAAAAAAGGCCTTTTTAGTAAAAAAAATCACTAGCTTAATTAGGGTTAACTTAATCAGGCTTAACAAGCCTTAGTCACCCTTGATATGGCTATACATGCACAAATCTACAAACACATTTTGTTTCATATGACCCTTCCTACAGTTGAGGGAAAAAAGAAACTAAAACCTAGCACTTTCTTTTTTCTCATACGTTTATACAAAATCTGAAGCCAACATATACTGTATTGGCTGACATTTTTGTTAAAAAAGTACAGTTATTAAGCCAATATCAAATGAATCCGACTGACCATGTGCGTTGCTATAAAAAAAACCTGTTTCGACAAGAGTCACATACCCAAAACACCTGATTGGCGAAAGTCCCAGCTAGAAAAAATCATATTGGGTGAGACGACAGTATTCAAAACCTCCGATCGGCTGAACATATAGCAGAAAGTAATCATCAAATTTACTTTTGATTTCTATCTTTTATTGAGGACCTTTGACGTTCCCACAAGCATACAAACTCGTTTCATTGCATATCATCTTTGCTTCAGTCAAGGAAATCACCTCATGAAACGGCCCAAACGTCATAAAATAAAAACCCTCATTTCTGTTTGGTCGACTTTCTAACCAATGGGAAGGCCATATGTGAAATCTGACCTCAGATTCGGAATCCTGGCCCTCAATAACCTACAGTAAAAGTTCATCAAACGGCCCAAAAAGCTTAAAATAAAAAGCTGATTGCTGACTGCTCGGCGTTCACGCCAATGGAAAGACCGGATGTAAAATCCGACCTCAGATTCGGATTTCCCAATCTCAATTGCTTTTGGTAAAACTTTAGAAGTTACGTCTAAATAAACTTCACCTCTGATGTTTTTTTGACCTTGGCACACACATACAAACGCATTTTAGTTTTTTTCATATGACCCTTCCTACAGTCAAGGGAATAAAAAATCATTATTTTCTTTAAAAATCTTTGTTAAGTGAAAAACATCATTTGAAAATTTTCAAAAACAACTGATGCCATTCGATTCTTCACCCTCGAAAACCCTTGGTCAAACTTTACAGGAGGTAGATGCAGAAAAGAACTGATCATTAATCTTTCAGATGTTTTTTTTGACCTTGACACAAACATACAAATGCATTTCATATTCATATGACCCTCCCTTCAGTCGAGGGAATGATAAAAGATAGATATCAATTATTTTTTTTATCCATATCTTTATAGATGAACAGTTATATATATTTCATTCTTATTATAGAAAAACAAGAGATAATCATCAAACAGCTGATACCATATGATGATAACTAAATTAAATTAATATAAAATATTGACTTCTGAAATTGGTTTACCATAAGAAAAGTATTCTGATTTGTGCCCGACCAAAAAGTGGAAAAAAAGGGAGGAAAAGGAACAAAGATAAAGCAAAAATAATAATAAAATATATAAATCTAATCAGCAATCATATGGTTTGAGAATAGTTTTTTTATTAAAGATAATAATAAAAGTTAAATATCAATTATTTTTTCTTAACAATAATTTTACAGATGATCAGTTACATGTCATTGTTAATACAGAAAAACAAGAGATATTCATCAAACAATCGATACTATATGATGTTTATTAGTAGACACCCTATGTTAAACATTGAATTCGCGAATAGTTTCTGATATGAAAAAGATGTTTTTTGTCATCAGTGGGACTAAAAAGATACTATTGTAAAAAGGAAAAAATAAATAAATAAATAATTATTAGTTTGACAATAATTTCTTTTACGTATAGAATTTTGTGTCTGTTAGTTTAATCTCCAACATGTATCGTATCTGTTATATCTGCACAAAGATTATTGCTACGTTCATTAATGAAATAATCATGTGATCTGCCGAAATTTCTGAATGAAAATAATAATTAGAAATCATTTCTAAATAAAAAAAATGTGGAAACCTCGGACTTAAGTCCGAGAATTATGTGTACTTCAAAAAGTGAATGAGACAAATCAGTCATGCTAGAATGTGTGGATATACAAATTAGCTTGGCAAACCTTTTGTGAAACACGATCTGAAAGGAGTGTTGAAGTGTTTAGGGGTAGAAATTTGGACCCCCCACCCGCCCACAGACCGTGACAGGCACTCACAAGACCCATCACAGACCGTGACAGACAGGCTCTGGACCCATCACAGACCGTGACTGACAGGGCTCTGGACCCATCACAGATCGTGACAGAGAAACTGTAGTTCTAAAGCACCAGAGAAACGGCTAGCTACAAATGTATTGCAAAGAAATGGAACAAAACGATTTCCATTTAATTAGTAACAACAGATCCATCGTGTTTCACATTTTTAATCCCGCAAGGGATTGCGCTAACAGCTTTTCCATAAACACTTGAATTCTATTGACTACTGCTCAACCAATAGGATTTGGGGGCGAATACAGCTCAGATTTGAACTCTTCGCCTTAATTTACCCTCAGAAAGAAATTTTTTTCTATAACTTGATTTCTATTGGTCAGTGCTCAAGCAATAGGGCTTCGAAACAAGTGGAGTACAGATTCGAGTTCTCCACCTCAGAAAACCTTCAAGCATCACCTCTTATAGGAAGATAGTGCTCTAATTGTGGATCAGTTATAGCGTGGACAAGAACAGAACTGATTTCCGTTTATTTATCTTTGCAATAGGTGAGCTAGCTTTCTTGTTTCTTTATGTTTTATATACCATTTTGTAGCTTGTAAAATTCTCTATCGAATGGTATATAATAAGTGGAGTTTTGTTTGACTATGATAGGAAAAGTTTTTACGAAAGTGCGGTTGGGTCGATTTTCGCACAGGGAGCCATAGGGAAAAAGGAGTATTTTTGCAATAACTCAGGAACGGTTCGGCTAATTCTTCTCATCTTCGAATTCGACCGAAATATTGTTAAGACTCAACTGTGTAGAAAATTTCATCGCGATCGGACTCTTCTTTCAAAAGTTATCGTGTAAACGGCCGGACGGACGGACACACTTACCGATTCTAGAGTGTACTCACTTTTTGAGTACACAAAAATGCAGCTAAAATTATGCGCCTAATATAAAATCAATTTTGCCTACCTTTAATTTTGCCTGTGACATATGTCTATAATAAAAAAAAAATTTCAATGATCCCTTTCTTGATCAATGATCATCTTTGTTCTTATTATATTGTTCGATTTACAAGATGAGCTATCATTATGAATATCATAAGAGGATGATAAAAAACCAATAGAACACATTTCAATAGTGAGTTGTGTATTTACGACATCTAACCTTCGACATTTTCATCATCCCACTTTATTTTTTTTTGCCTTTTTAATTTCGGCCTTTTTTTCGGTATTTTTATATGTCGAAGTTTTCTCCTTTCAGTCTTGTTTTTCACGTTTTTAGTTTCGACATTTTTTATTTCGGTCTTTTTTATACCATTCTCCTAATATCGTTAACGTAAATTTTTTAAAGCAAAAAAATGTTCTAAATGTATAAAGATGAGTATGTAAGATTATAATAACTTAATATCGACTGCATACGAGAATAACTATCGAATTTTGTTGCGAGGCTTTTTGTTTATATACATGAATATAACATATTACGGATTTCAAAATGAAAAACAACTTTTAATATTTTTCCTTGTGCTTTTTGATGTCTTTTCAAGCATAATATGTTTGCTTTTATCCGTTTTGCATGATTCACTGCAAGCAAATCACTCAAGCATATCGTTTCATGCACATGTATTTTGTTGTGCGCAAATTTCTGTGTGCATTTTGTTTAGAATCGTTCGTGATCGAGTATGAAGAAAAAATAAAAGAAAAAACAAACAAAGCTATCCAAAATAACAAACGGGTAAGATACGTATAAAGTTACATAGTTGCAAAGGTAAAAACACGTATCCATCGACAAAACTAGTAAACACTGTTACATACACAACACCAACTTTAATCAGTATCTGTTTGAAACAAAACTTTCTCCATATATTGAGTTTTGTTCATTTCGTTGTGGTGAGTAACATAATAGGGTAATGATACATGAATTAATGTGACGCAATAATTAAAATAACGTTAATCAAAAACTTTTGATTAATAATGTAGTTATTTACATATTTTATTTATCAGTTACAAATAGTAAGGAAATCTATTCATGAAAATTGAATTTTCAGTCTGTTTCGACCATCTTCCGAATTAGTTGCTGCTACTATAAATATATATATTTAATAAAATTATTTTCTTTTATTTTTTGTATATGTTAATGTCGATATAACTATTTAACATGACGACGACCATAAGTAATACGATTTGAGATACAACCACAACCATGAATAATACAAATTAAAACATGACTATGAGCACCAATAATAATAACATCATAAATATATGTACATTTTGGTGTTTAGCTTAAACAGTAAAATTCGTTTCCCTATACAGAGAAAATTTAAAATCGTATTACTGATAGTCGTCGTCATGTTAAATAGCTACATCAACATAAACATATACAAAAAATAAAAGAAAAATTTTTTTTTTAAATATATATATTTATATTAACAACAACTAATTCCGAAGCAGGTCGAAGCAGACCGACAATTCAATTGTCATGAATAGATTTCCTTACTATATGTAACTGATAAATAAAATATGTAAATAACTACATTGTTAATCAAAAGTTTTTGATTAACGTTATTCTAATTATTGCTTCACATTAATTCCTGTATCATTATAAAAATCTATGTTGGTTTTTTCCCTACGTTTGTAGTACGATAGTGCCAAAAATAGAAACAATTCTATTAAATAATAGACGCATAGTGCCAATATGATCTGCGCATTAGACACGATTGAGACAGATATGGAATCGAACACAATGATCGACTTTTCTTTTGGAGAATTGATTGATAAATGTCTCTTAGTTAGTAAGCTTCTTGATTCATTTTGCTATCTCTATCTCACTCCTATTTAATATTTTATTTAGTACCAATTCATCGACAGGCGAAAACAAGAGACTTAACAAACGGGATAGTGAAATCTAATTCGACGGCGGAGAAAAGAAAAGAAAGAGACGAAAGAGAGAAAAAAGAAGATGAGATGTACTTTATGTATGTCATACTCGATCATCTGATCAAACAATAAATCTCGAAGAGTTGATTGATCACATATTTCGTATCATGACGACATATTCATTAAATAAGCCTTTTCGTCGATCATTTCTTAAAAGTACGAATTACTTCATGGGTTAATCCGATGTTGACTCTTGGGTCAAGGGGTAAAATCTACCTGAGAATTTAGATGAATGGGTCGGGGTTGAAATTTTTCAAACGGTCAGTTCAACTCACTAGTTTGGGTTAACGCTAACCCGTGAGTGCCCCAACCCAGTGGGTACCAGTACCAATCCAACCTATTCGATATCTCTGACACATATACACGTATCGTTCCTCACAACCAATGACGAGAATAGATTGATCGAAAGAGATGAATCTAAAATAGAAAGAACTTCTAAAATTAAAAAACAATCAACTCACCAATTACAACGATCGCATGACTGAAACGAGATGAGGCTAGATAGGCAAATAATAGTTGAACACAAAAAATAGAAGAAGCCTAGCTGCTATAATTTCTGTGATTGACTGAATGACATGTGTAACAAGAAAACTCAATTGACCCCAACTGCTGAATTTCAGTCGAATATGACTGCTGGAAACTAGTTGATCATCAAGTAATTGACATGTTCACATCGATTGCTTTGAACATTGATACTTTCTAACATATGATGATGATGAATGAGGTTGAACTTCTGCAGAATCCTTTTCGTCACTTTGTTCATCTGTTGTAATATTTTCTGCACAGAACGCTTTTCTTACTATAATTTTTTTCATCTTTTGAAAGAAAATTAGAATTTTACACACTCCGAAAAGACAGGTTTTTACGAAACTCAAAATAGTTTCACACGAGATACGAAACCGTTTAAAAGGTTTTCTCCTCATGTACACACGAAGAATCACTTTTGGAGTGTAGAGTTCACGTAGAGACGAATATTTTGTATATTCTAAGAATGATTTACAGTAAAAAATAAATTAAAACACTATGTTATCCTTCTACGATGAAAACCATCTTAAATCAAATCCTACTTTTAAAGTATTCATTTGTATTTCTATTAGAATGAAGTGGCCGGTTAATAGCGATTGTGCTTCTGAGTATCACAAAAAACCGACGATTAATTGTAAATACATCAAGAATCAATAATTTATCGCGATTAACAATCCAAATACAGAGAATTTTTACAACATAGGATTAGTTATTTTTGAAGTACATGAGAATACCCATGTTTCTTACTCATCTTCTTGTCCTTACAAATTGTTTCATCGTGCGCATATGTATTTCTCCTTTTTCTCTCCATTCCATTATGTATGATACGCAGGTAATTAGAAAAATCTAAACACATGACTGTTAGCGTAATATTTTACTGCATCAGAATAAAAATATCAGAATTTTCTCCTATTTCAAAAAATATCGTTACAACAAAAGTTGACGGAATATGAATTCCCTTGCCTACTTTCACGTTTTTGAGGTACTACTTTGGAAACATGTTGTGGATGGCATACAGCGTATTATATTGGACTGCTTGTTTGATAACGAATCAAGTAGCAACAATCAGCGACAAAAATATTATTATCAAACAAACTGCGAGAACGGGTCCTGCTTCTGCTCAAAATCCTTTATTATTTGATCGTATATTCCTTTTAGTCATGGAAAACAACGGCTACAATGCAACATTCAGTTCTCCTGCTTGGCAACCTATTATTAACAGTTCTGCTTGGTTTATGGACATGTATGCGATCACTCATCCATCGCAGCCGAATTATATTGCTATGATCGCAGGCTCTACATTAGATTGCGTGGATGACAGTTACTTTTCTACAAATGAAACGACAATTATTGATTTGTTAAATAGAGCTGGAGTTAGTTGGAAGGCTTACCAAGAAAGCTATACACCACTAATGACAAGTCCTAATTGCAACGATGACACAGCGATTTTGAGTGGTTTATATGTTCGAAGACATAATCCATTCATGTCGAGTACAGCAGTGAGAAATAGTCCAACTGAATGTGAAAAAATAGTAAATTCAGCTGAGTTAGCAATCGATTTAGCGAATAAACAGTTGCCGCAATTTGCCTTCTACACACCTAACATAAACAACGACGCCCATGACACTAATCTAAGCTACGCAGGTAGTTATTTACAAAATTGGTTGAATCTTTATTTAAACGAGCCTACTTTTATGAATGGAACGTTATTAATTGTGACTTTTGATGAAGATGAAAATTATGGCAATCAAACCAGTCGTATACCAGCATTTGTGTGGGGAGCAGATTATTTATATTCCGGAGTCAGTATTCCAGGAACATTCAATCATTACTCGCTTACGAAATTGTTGGAAGAGAATTGGGGTTTGGGTACTTTAGGCCGTGAAGATGTTACAGCGTCTTCAATAATGGATATTTGGCGACCAACTGCAAATTCTAATAGTACGACTACGCAGACAACTAGTACTATTACAAATATGGCTAGTAAGTCTAGTGATTATAATGAGATTGTTTGGAAGCTATCTTTCGTCGCCTATTATCTGATGTTTGTAATCAGTATGACCTGTTGATTCGAATCGACCTTTAATAAAGTACTTGCATTACGACTGAACCTTGACGATTATTATATAGCTTAATGACAATTCGAATTGTAGCACATAAACATGCTTTCAAAACTTTGCAAATGAAAGAGCTTAATAATATAACGTTCATGCACTATTTTAAAAGTCTTGTTCTCATTGTAGAATTTCATGCATACAAAAACACATTTCCATGCGTAAACAATTGCTCCAATTTATTTAATATAATAAAACTATGTCTTATAGTTATTGTCGAGATATATATGACGTATGACAAGTACAAAACAAAAGGAAATCAACCTTTTGCGTTTCCAATCAGAAGCGCAACAGAAAACTCAACCATGAATGAGATTGGTGTTATAAGACGATTGATTGCTCAGACAGTCAATGTTTGACACTATCAAGTGAACGAAGTATGCTATCGCATCATCGAGTTTCTCATTTTCGTTGTTTGAACAATCATGAGATACTTGCTTTGAGCATCGATCCATGTACAGAATAGAGGCATGCTTGTAACTTGAGCTGTATCTCATTTAATGTTATTACTCATCATATTTTGTCTTCTGTCTTTGACAGCGCGTTTATTTTTTGTAAGTATAAGAAAGAAAGAGTGCTAGTTCAAGTCATGCAGCAGTTGGAAAAAAAACACAATATCGAATGATTGCTATCGTTGACTGGTAGGAACAATGATTGTTACAATGCTTCTCTAATTTCGAATGCCATTCCCACAAACGTCTAACGTCAATATTTAAACAAATGGTTTCATCGGACAATACCCCAGTGTCACAAGATGATGTGACCAAAGATCATTGTGTAACGGAATTTGAAATGAAGAAGAATAAAAGAATGAATGGTGATGAAGATACAATCCTGAGTGAAACAAATGTTATTGGATCACTATTTTCTCAGTTTTGCCTTTGTTTCTTTTGATCTATACACACTTCCGTTACTTGCTGTTGTCACTTGATCTTTTATTTCAACACTACTCGTGCTTTACACATAACTTCTTATACCACTACATTACTCTTCTCTTCTCTTTCTCTCTCTAGTGAAAAGAGAACAATGAGCATATATACAGAGTATAGCGCAGCAATTACAAAGGTATTGAACACTATGAGCAGTATTACGTACGGATACGAGGATGATATCGTTCAAGAATGATATGAAATAAGAGTGATATAAGGTAAGGATGATACGACATACAGGTGATAGCATATCACATCGGTGTATCTCTTGACACCTTCATAAATCGCAAAGTCATGCATTAATGCATTTAATCTTCAGATATATTATATCCATGTCATTTGTGAAACATAATACGTATGTCTTTTTTCAGTTTGGTATTAGTAAATTTACAGAAGAAGCTGAATCTAGTTTGGTTCTAATTTGATTGATACATGTAGTTCACTATGTGTTGGGAAGTCTATCTGCGTATGTCCTTCCGGTCGATTTGGTCCTCAATGTCATCTTCTTCAGTGTTCATGCCATTCGACATCATGCGCCAATGATGGTCGATACGTATCTAATGATGAACGTTACACATCTGCACATCTAAAGCAGATAACATGCATTTGTCTAGAAGGATATTCAGAAGATCGATGTGAACATCGACAAACTCGAATCAACGTATCGTTGCATGATAGTTTTCCTATTCCAACATCATTACCGGTTCATTTCATCACAGTTCAAATCACAACAGAATATATTCGAACTAGTACAATAAAGAAAATTGCATTTAATCAAAATTCAGTCTCATTGTATATTTCAATAACATTTAACATTACTTTTACGAAAATATTCAACTACTATTATCTACTTGTTCTTCAAGGACAAAACATTGCTTCGGCTAACATTTTCACGGAAATTCTTCCGTCTCATCGATGTAGATCTATTCATGAACTATTGAATGAGAGTATTTCTGATCAATATGTATTGAAACGTATTAAATACTATCGCATTCCATGTCATAAAACGATTGGAACTAGTCTGCTGCTATGATAACAGTCATATATGTTTGTGTGATCCGCACAACGAACAAACTGCTTCAAATTTAATCATAATAGAACGTGTGACTGTGGAAAACGTAGCTTATGTGAAAATGGTGCTCAATGCTTTCTTGATGATCCAAAGTGTCCAACATCGTCGATTTGTGCTTGTCGTGAATGTTATTACGGATCAAAATGTCAATTTTCTAATAAAGGAGTCGCTCTCTCTTTAGATGATATTTTGGTTTATCAGATTCCTTCTAATGTTGAAATTAATTGACAACCTAAAATTGTCAAAGTTGCGATTGCTCTTAGTACAATGATTGCTGCTCTGGGTTTCAGCAATAGTTTTCTCTCATTTTTGACCTTTCAAACGAAAAGAACACGTTATGTCATTTGTAGTCTCTATCTATTTGCATCTTCAATCACATCAATAATAACCAAGAGCATTTTCACACTCAAATGTTGGTTTCTTCTGACATCACAAATAGGCTGGATAGATAATCGTTCATTCGTATGCGTACAATGCGTATCCATTGACTTTCTTCTTCGATCTCTTCTAAGTATTAGTGATTGGCTTAGTATTTGTATAGCTATCGAACGAGCAATGATTGTTTCCAAGGGAATGTATTTTGACAAAGCAAAATCTAAGCATGTTACTAAATGGATTATCTTAGTTGCTATTCTTTCTATTATCTGTACATATATTCATGATCTAATTAATCGTCGTGTCATCGATGATGAAGAAGAACAACAACGCACATGGTGTGTAACTAAATATTCATCTTTCCAGCAAAAATTTGACTGGATTATAAGTATTCTTCATTTTTCTATTACATTTTTAGTAGATTGTATTTCGGTTAATATAAGCTGATATTTCCGCATCAATGTTTTGCTTAAAGCTTACTTTTAAAATGTTGATTATGTTGTGAGATTTCTCTATGATGTCATAACTAGAATCAAACATTTCAAATGCATTCATAATCAAAATGGACAAGTTATTATAGCAGACTAAAACTTTGATCTGATTGCTAGACGTATCATAGTTTATAAATTACGCTACAAAGAAATCATCCTTTGGACATATGTTGTTGATGTTATTCAAAGAAAAGATTCCGCAAATGTAGTGGCAGCGCCCATTAGTATCAATATTTAGAAGTAGAGCTTAAAATCAAATACTTCCGTTTACTTATTGACAGTGAGGATGTAAGAGTGTAAGATCAGTTCGAAAATATATACTGAAAATGAAAGAGAAAGCGCCAATAGATCAACGGTTTGTTCGCGTTCATGTGAACTAGCAGTCATTAGCAATTCAACGATTTCATTAGGTTTTAAGCGTTTGTCGATAGAATAATCTTGTACATACGTACATTCTATTATAACCTAAAAGTATCACGAGCATACACTACTCTTCATATTCTTGTATTTCTACTCTTGTATAGTTGTAGAGCATTGGAATGTTGTCGGGTGTTATAAGAAATGGAAACATTTGTACTGGTTCCGTAAGTACAGGTACAGACTGATCTGTATAATGTACACGGTGATAATCAGAATTGGAAATTATCGCCAGAATAAGTAATAATAATTCAAGTATAAACGAAACCATCATTGTACGAAATAGTAGAAAGAAAGTGAAAGACACATTTAAGGACAATATCAACAGTTGTTTGTTTTAGCTCTCGATCTTTTTCATTTCTTGTCAAGAGATTTCTATAATCTACAAAGAGAAATATATATTTCTCAACAAGTTCCTTATTTCAAAAAGATGACCATCAATATAATTGATTACATATTTTCAATTTCAACATTTCAAAAGAACGCTGATGCTTTCAGATAATCAAAGACAATATATTAGCTGGTGCTGGCCGTGTGTTACATTGCGAATAATCGGAACTTTTTTCGCCTGTCATCATTGAAACGTCATGGTTATCCCATAGAAATATTTCAAAGAGCCTCCTCAGAATCGATTTGCTAATTAAGAAGATCCATTTCGGCTGAAATTTTTAGGAACCAGTGATTCTGGTGAGATGCGATTCTGGTAGAAACTTCAGTTCTATAAGTCGTACACGACTGGATTTTCAGTTAAATCATAGCCTATTTTTGGAATCATTATAAATTCGTCGCGACTCAAGGTATAGACCTCGAAACGGTTTCAGCTTAAAGGTGACATCAGTGCAGTTTTTGTCCAAAAAAGAATTCGGGACTTTGTTGCACTCATTTTTTTATGTGCATTCTAGTAGAACAGTCTTAAAATCAACATAAAAAACTGATCCAAAGACAGTGAATCCTACTGTTCTCAAACCAGGAATCAACTATAAAAAATCTAGTCGGACAGGGGTGTACTTCTGAGGTGTGGATGTGGGTATCCGCGGGGATGTGAGTGGATGTGAGTGGATGTAGATCTACTCTTCACTCACACCAACGCCCTCACATCTATACCCTGAATTCCACATCCACATCCGCATCCAACACCCGATTACATTTAAATGACCGAAAAATAGGCAAACATATTCATCAATACCTTTCAAACTAGTGTTTTGTACAAAGGTCGTTTTCAGTCACCACCAAATATTTCCTCCTAATGAATCAAGTTCAAGTCAGTATAAAATTCGAAATTTAGATATTTAGAAAAAGCATGAAATTCTCGTTCTAGCTGACTACGTATAATTGTCTCCTGCAACCTATAAGTGGTCGAAAATCAAACAAAACTTTGTACCAAAATCTTTTACATGTAGGCTACTGTTGAATCCATCTTTAATCTTTACTATTGTTGTATGTGAACAAGTCTGTCATTAATGCCGTAATAATAGTTTGCGTAATCTTACAAAACTCTCAGTAAGGATGTTATCATTTAATAAAAATATGAAAACGGTGCAAATAAATTAACGATATAATTCTGGATATCATATTGTTTGTTAAAAGATATATTATCGTTTTCAACATTGAGCAAATCTAAAATTAGTTCTCCTTGCAAGGACATTTTGCAGCATGAAAGTCTGATATCAATCTTGAGTGAGGTCTAAAGCAAAATGATGAATGTTTTCCGGGTCTTCAGCTACCTTCATGAGCGAAACATATGAAATCATGGTGAGTTGTAACTAACTCACAAGACAATGCCATTCTTTAAGAAAAAGGTCAGTGAATTCGTAGCGTAAGCGCTACTTGTTTATTATCAGTAAATATTGCTAAGGTGGGAGAGAATATTTCTAAATACGGAATTGATTTTTGATGAAGATTATGTTTATTGAATGAACCCTAGCGAATGATCAAAAAATCTAGGACGATTTGGTTTTGCAGGTCTTCTTTCTTACGAAATTGAACTTTCACTTTTTTTTTAAACTTGAAACTTGGTATAAATAAGTTTCCTCATGGGGCTAGTCCATGATGGAAGTTTCAGCTTTCCCAGTGGCTGTTATCCTGATATAAGAATATTGAAAATTTGACCATGTGAAAAGAAAGCAAATGCTGTACTTTTATTCGTATTTCGCGATACGTGGAATTTAAAATAGTTGCAATTTTAGTCATGAATCAATACCATGGAGAACAATATTAGTGCAAAATTTCAAGTCAAAATTCGAAGACCAACTTTCAAAGTGATATGATGGGAACGGCGAGAGTTGAGGAAAAATTCAGTAAAAAACCTTTGTCTCAGTTCTAATATTTGAAATTATAGTAAGAACTTGAGCTGCAAAAGTCAAACTTCGAGTATGAACTAGTAATGATACAAAATTTCAGTTTGATCGGACGTATTTTTCTAATGATGGCGCTACTTCGGTTTTTTTTTATTTCTGAAAAGAAATTCAAATATGTTTTATTAAATATCACATCAATGAGAAGTTTTCATCGCCATACATATTCATGAAAAACCCAGCTTTACATATATTCTATTGCTTTCTTCTTCCTCCTTCCATTCTCAATCGATATTCACGTTCTCTTCCTTCGCCGCGCTAGTCTTTATTTTTTTTTCTTTTCTTTCCTTGTCATTTTCATGCCATCTTCTTTCAGACCTTTTCCATAACCATCAAGCGTGTTTGTTCTCTTTGTCCTCGAGTGTAAATACAGTTCTTTTTTTCTTTGTTTAATTTCTATCAGTGAAAAAGTATTTGTTGATCTTTATCTCATTTCGTCTTTTTTATATGCTTTCTATCTCAGTTTGTTTCTTGGTTTCAGATAGTAAATACGTCGTTCAGTGGTGGACATACATGCATCAGTCTTTTCGTTTCATTTTTTTTTGTTCGAAAAAGTTTTTATCTATTCCAAAGATTTAAACCTCAATAGTAGATCATTATGACCGTTCTATAATCTTGTTCAACTTATATTACGCATGGTAATCTCTCCATAGAATGTTAGTGGCGAGGATTGGTTTAAAAGAGGACAGTTGAAATAGAAGTATAACAACACCAACGACAGATGGTGCTTGATGCCTAGAACAGAAAAAAGTTTTTCCTTCAATGTTAGTATTGAAAATGAAAAGAAGATCAACTCCGTTTCCATTAAATTTAGCAAGTTGAATAAAATCAAGAGAAGGACAAAGTTTTATCTAGCGAAAAATCTTTCTGACAGTGACAAGTATGCTGAAGAGAAATAGTAAAATCGTCACTAAGATGGGAAAAATGATATTTATTTAGAAATTTATCAAGAAACTTCTAAGTAAAATAGTGCTCACCATATTGCGAGTTAAACATTAGTTTAAAAAAATCATCTTTCAGACAATCACACAACCACTGTTTCGATTAGACGAAAATACTAAGGTAGGTGATAGTCTTATGTTAAAAGAACATGAAAAGAATGTTTAATTAAACAGATACACACAATGAATACATCACCATCGCCTATGATCCTAGCCGATAACAGCGGAGACTCGACAACCATAGTTACTTATCGACCAACTGGATCTACCAGTGGTTTCTGCTGCACGAAACGTGTAAAAATCGTGCTTCTCACATGTTTAATGTGTCCATTTGTCATTATCGGTTTGTATGTTGGACTATTGGCAACCATTATGGGTATGAATGACGCATCTTCTCTATACTAAGTTTGAGAGATATCCATGGCTTATTGCTTTGTAGTTATTCTAGACGAAGTATAGATGAATAGGTCTATTAAGATTAAAATTCTCATGAGTTTATCGAAAATTATACTATCTCTTTCTGCTGATGAACTCATATCTATGATGATCTCTCTCGGTAGCTGAAACTTCAGTCTCAATATTTGCGATTGATTTTTAGGATGACTTCGATCTGAAGAGTCAACTGCGTATATATTTTTGTAACATTAATATCTTAGGCGAAAACTAAAATAGTGGGCTCAATAGCTGTTTTCATTGATTTTCCATAGGTCTTTGCCGGTAATAGGTGCATTTTCTACATAATGAAATGCTACATGTTTTTTTTGCACTATCAGATTTCAAATTAGGGTAGGAGTTACCTCTAAAAATGTTATGTCCATAAATAACTTGAGACATCTGTTGATCATTTTGTTGTGTCCTAGCATTGAATAACACTAGTGATTCGGAATGGAAAATTATATGTCGATTTACTGACCAAAACAAGACTCACTATTGGACTGGTGAGGTCGTTTCGGGCACCATTGAATTTATCAATAGTAATCATCGAAAACTGAAACTGTGGGCTATCAATGCTACACTCGTTGGTAAACTTGTCTACACCGCTACAAAGTACAAAGGTTCAGACCCAACGACAACTATACATGAAGTGAAATTCTTCGAACAATATATCATGCTTCAGTCGATCAGTAATCAAAGTGAATTTCTCCTACCGCTTGGTAATTACAGTTGGCCGTTTAGTGGCCGTCTTAGTCATTTCCTACTGCCTTCAATTGAACAGATCACAAGCGGGGACCCATATATTCGGTATTTCGTTAAAGTTGAATTGGTTCGACCCAACTTGTACAAGAGATATATTGAAAAAGAGTTTTCTATTGTCGTTCAACATCACTCAACATACCCTGTCAATGTGACAAGAGTTGAAGAAAAAATTCGAACTGGAAATGGTGTTCGTATCCATGTCACTCTTCAGAATAATGTCGTCGCTGCTGGAAACAACTTAGTATTTGATGTAAATTTGCGCAATCCACAACAAGTACTGATACTAGGTATGTCGGCAACTCTCGTTCATACATGGAAAATAGGCTCCAGCACAGTACAACACATCAATCTACGTGATTACGAGCTCGAAGACTTTCAACTATTTCAAGACGAAGATTTTAATAAGAGTTTCGAACTGCCTGTACCCCACACTGTTGCTCCTACGTGTTCATTCGAACTTCCTTCCTCGCCTGCTGAAACACCACTTCACCTACACTACGAACTCGTGATCAATGTTTCATTTGATGAAGTTTCTATGGATATGGATTTGAGGCTTCCGCTGATTGTCATCAATGCGATTGAGATAGCAACTGGCGGACATTTGCCACCACACAATAATAAGTCTCTTTCCTAAAGAACACAAGAGTTTTTTTTGTAATACATGTTTTGTCATTTTGAGCTTATTCTTGATTTTTAAAAACAATAAATTTAGATCAAGTGCAAGTCATGATTGGTAGTCGAACAAAAAATGGTATGATATAGAGGCTAAATATTTTGTAGAATCTCGAAATTGCTTTAGTCACAACTCAAGTCTTCGAATTGATCGATATTAGAGATAAGTACATTTAGTCAAGGAAAATTTTACTATGGTTTGATTTCATATATGATCTAAGTAATCAATGGGTAGATCTGCAAAAGATTTTTTGTAAATTTCTCGACACCGTAATTTTTAATTTAAATTCGAACTCATTATCAAATAAATCAAATATAAATGAAGAAAATTCAGAATTATATATTTCTATTTTTTTTTTCATAATAGTTTGTTAATGTGATTGCCTATTTAATAACTATATATTCATGAGGAAGAGGATTATTTTCAATCATATCAATTATGACAGAAGGTTAGTCAAATGATGAATTATTTATTGATTAGCATATTAGAAATAACTTTATTGGGAATTAAGAACGTTTTATATACTTTTAGCATCTAAAAACTTGTTCTTGTTATTGAAACTCCCTTTTTTCTAGTAAAAGTTCTGATTTTCCAGCAGCTAGTCGCTAAAAGCACCTAATGCAGTGTTGGAAAATTATTTTTTTAAACTCTTGATTTTCTAGGTAAATGTCAGCCAAAAACTAGTCTGCAATAGAAGACCATTTTTGAAGTAGCGATCTTACTTTCGATAATCGAATACTATGCCCTTTTATTCTGTGGTAAATAATTGAACGGTTTAATTATTTTTCAACACATTGACGCGCTACACATACTCAAGATAGATACATTTTGTCTGTCAAGATGATAAGGGCAGTATTAGTTATGATGCTCAGTAGTTTCACATAAAAAGCATCTATTATAGAGACGAAAAATATAATAAATTATGATGCTTATTGGTTTATTTCAGTGATCAACAGTGAAGGAACTTTTTTCTTTAATTTTCTGAGAAACACTAGAACTCAAATATATATGTATTCGATCGATAAGGTCTCCTCTTCTTTTGCCATCTGTAATCGTTCTTTCAAAAATAATTCAATATCAATGTCGTCTGATGAGATATAATGGAAAATCTTTTGCTCAGATTGGGTCGCATCCAACCTATCCATTTGATAGAACGAAACTTTTTCAAGCAATGAGTCCATTTCAAAAAATCCATGGTCATCAACGTCGATGTGAAGGCTAAAGAAGGGACACGCTAAGCGATCGATTTATCATATAATTTTGTTGATTCTGTTTTGGAATCTGAAACTCTCCGTTGTTGTGATGGTTGTGTAGAAGATGGAAATATCAATTATTGAAGACTTTAGAATGATATTCTCTACTGGTACAGAACTGAAGGACAAAAAGAATTATTTTGAGTTCAACTTAGTGATACAACATCTAATAAAAATTAGAATTCCCATCTGCTACTGAGTCATTTATTTCAGAGACATCATAAAATATGCATTCTAAAAAGTTTTTCTAGTCAGTGAAATATCGCAAAGCAATCTATTTTTATGAGTTCTTTTGTTCAGTTAAGAAACATGTATTTAAATGGTTATGAATGCCAGAGAAGTTCTCGTGTCACATTCAATGAACCCACACTTATACTTCTGAATTACTAGACTATTAAATGTCAAACTCAATCAACGACTTAGCATGATTAATGATCACCACTGGAAATAGTTATATGTTTTATTTAGTAGAAGAGAGCTTCTCTATAGAATATTTTTGATTTTTAACGTTTCTCACAGAAATAGAGAAGAAAAATTTCGTACTACTGTTTGTTGCTGAAATAAGTCTATAAATATCGTCCGCAATTTGTTTTATGCGCCCCCCTCCTCCCCCCCACTCTCTCCAAAATTAAGATCCGAGTGCGGAGTACTAGTACGACTCTATAATTATTGATATTTTTCGCCTTAATACTAGAGTTATTTATATCACGCTACTAGGCATCATAAAAGATAATGATCGCAGCATTCTCACAAACAATATATCTCAACTATGAGTCTGTGTAATGCGCCTATATCGTAAAAATATTTTTGTAAGTATGTCCAACATACATTATTTAAACAATAACATCTAGCAGCAAATTTTTTTTGTCAGTGTTGCTCAACAGATCAGCAACATAGACCATTTTTGTTTTCATTTATTTTGAGCATTTTGTAGCGAAGAAAAGGTTAGATTACGTATGCAAAAATTAACATGAAGCTCATTACAATTACTTTCACTGGTTTATTGTCAATTTTTATGATTTTAATAATCCAGCAATACAAACTCAATAACCTTCAGCTGAAAAATGTATAGTCGTCATCAAAAGTTAGACAAACATTATACGTTCAATGGATCTAAACAAAAAAGACTTCCAAATCGAACTTTTGAGCCTGTTTTTCTGAACTTCAGTTAATGGATTACCAGAAAGTCTAAATGAATGCTACGTAGTTCTCAGTTCTTGCTTTCATTTGAAAAATATCAGAAAAGATTTCGTTCGATTGTGAACGTTATACCTGTGACTAATCTGATGTAAAGATCGAACTTTTTAGCTTGCTTTATCTGGTGATCTGAAAGAATGGCCTAATAAGAGTTGAGAAGATTTTCAGTTTTACGCAATAATGATTTAAAATAAGAGCAAATCAAACTTGTTAAGTGTTTTAGAGTAATCCTATGTTTATTAAAGAAATTAAGACAAAACAAAGCATAGATATTGTTTAATATCGATTGTTGTGAATCTATATGTTACTATTAGAAATTACAAGAGTTATACGAGTTTCACTTTGTATGTCTTTGTTTCGAAAAGAACCACACACTAAATTGCTAGTCAAAATTTCAATCGGTTACAACTCTGAATTAGCCTGAGTTGCTTCACTATGTAATCACGTTGTCTTAGTACTGCAATATTAGAGTGTGTTTGTCGTTACTTTTAATATAGGATTTATTTGAACATATTTATATCATGTTGTAGTTACAATCATTGACTCAGATACCAATGATTTTTCTCTCTTTACTTTTTCTGAAATCAAAAAAAGACATGCAACAAGAAAAATATGAGCAAAGGAACAACGGCATACCACTGAACAATCCAGTATGCAGTGGTTAAATCGACTAACTAACACCACCATTTTTCTTACTAACGAGTAAAAACGAGCTCTCTAGCAATAGTTCTAATGATTGTTATGATCATAAATTAGCTCCATATTCTTTTGACTGAAAGTTTTGATTCATGCAATATTCTCCATTCCTAGCACTAAATATCGAGAAAAAAAATATTTAGCTCCTGTTCCATTGTGTTTTTCTAGTATTTTTTTTCGTTACACTATAAAATATTTATGTAACAGATTCTTTTAATGACTATTCAAGGATTACAGAATGAAAATGTATTTATTATTTCTTTTTTGCTGATAGATTGTCAGATAAATTATACAGAAAAAGTGAAATGATTCGAGTTGTCATAGTAAAGACAAGAAACCAGTATTGAAAGCATATCCATTTTTTTATTTATACAACAGGATCATTTTAAATGTCTACAACACACGACTCTATATCATGGCTTATATTTAGACACATACATAAACCATCTTCAATGAAAACAATAATTAAGAATAACAATTCTTATAGTGATGATAATGGAAAAGCATGAATTTATTTCATACTAGTATTATTATTTGTTGTCATTAATAAAACTGATCTCTATCTATTAAATGAAGTAGAAGAAAAAATTTAAGCACTACCACTAAACCAAAATAAACCTATTGATCTTTCAGAAAAGAAAAGGTATTTTAACCCTTTGAGTCCCGGCTTTTTTTTGCGAAAGTCAAAACTTTTTCCATGAGATTTTAAAATATGATCTTTACATCTTTACGAATGGAATTACATTTTTGTGTCAAAAAATCATTAGTAGTTCATCTTTGTTTGGTAGTCTTTGAAACAATCAACAATACATAGACATGCATCGCAGTCAGGACTAATATATCATGGAGGGTGGGATGTGGATGTGGTTCTTTTGTCCGGTAGCCCACACTTAATAAACGATAAAAAGATGTTCCAAACAATTAAAAACTATTCTAATAGTACCTTTGTCAAATAAATGCATTCGGACGCACATATGCGTCGCCGGGACTCAAAGGGTTAATAAGGTTATAATATTTTTTGAAATAAGGTTCGTTATGAGTGTTGAAATCTAGAGATGTAGATTTTAGATTCTATTATCATCTGTGACAGGCATCTCAATGTACTATATTGAATTTCTGTCGAAAAATTTTCATCTTGTAGGGCGTGGGTGTGGATCTCTTCTTCATTGATATGCACACCGACACCCTGTAATCAATTTTTATTGGTGTTGAAATAAAATCATCAATAAAAATATGGACTCAAATATGGCCGGGAGCTTGGCATTATCAAACATCAAATAATATTTTAACTAATAAACAAATTTCTAGTCCAGCGCTAAATTCATTAAAACGATTTAACAAACTTCAATTTAGTTTAATTGGTAATGCATGTTTTTTTTAGATCGATCAACTTGGATTGATGCTGCTCTTAAATCCTCATTAATTTCATCAACTTCACAATTCAATTTAAATTTTAGTTGTTATGAAAATGATCCTACTGCAAATGGAACATTTTGTAGTTCGAATTTTAGTTAATTTAAAATTTATAACTCATCATTATGATAATTAAAAATACTTTTAAATTGATATTGGCTTCTACACTCCTTTTGATTTAGTATTTTATTAAGTTACAGTTTTGCATATAATTTTTGCACATTCTTCTTTCGAAAATACTTTCGATTCTTATTGTAATAATGCATCAAATAAATTTGTAGAAACTTTTTCGTTAAGTTTACATTTTTATTTTTTGATACATTAAGAAATTCAGCATTGCTGGTGACTGATTCTATACGTTTATCAAATAATTGTACTACGAATCATGCCATCACTACTCTATGTTGTTTACAAATGATTTAAATTCAATAAAAACCACATACAATCTTTTCTGTTTTGATAATTGGTGGACATTTAAAACAAACTTTATCATGAAATATAAAAGACCTTAGATATAAACCCATTCCTATATAGGATAAATAATCGTTCACCGCTGTGTCGTGATAGAGTATGAAGTAAAAATATTACCAAAATTTAGTACGAAAATTCATGTCTGTTCATCTTCCTCATGTGCTTCAGCACTAATTCCAGCTAGAAAACTGGAACTTTAAAAAAACACTAACCTTTGTCTTAAATCACAGACTCTTTGTAAGATTTTCAAAGTGATACAAGAATTTTCAGCTCGATCGAACGTATTTTCTCATGATGCGACTGTGCAGAAAACATTTTCTAATCTGTTCTTGACGAACAGAAGCCTTTATTTCTCGATTGTTACAGCGTATTCTTATAGCATATATGTCGATCTTCTGTATTCTCTTTTCCGTGATCTTGATTAATCGTTGTATTTTTTTTTTATTGTTATACTTTGTTTTTATGTTCATATATAAATACTTGTTTTTCATAGAATAAACAGGGAAAGAAAGCCCACGTCTTTTACTATACTCGTCGCTCCTTGTTTTTTTTTTGTCTCTGAAAAGGCATTCAACTGTGCTTTATTGAATATAATGTGAATACCAACTTTTCATTTGTAATATACACCCTTTAGAAATAATGCTAAAGAAGACCTCTCTTTTTCTTCCTTCTTCTTCAAGCCTTGAGCGATGGATTTTTTTTTCTTTTCTCGGCATCTTCGTCTATCTTTTTTTTCTGTTCTTTATGACTGGCCTCTTGTCTTTTTTTCGGATTCTTTCATTGGCATCACGCGTTATTTTTCTCTCTGATCGCATGTTACAATAAACACTTCTCTCGTCCTTCGATCTCAAGTAGTAAATAAGTTTGTGTTGCTCAGCATCATATCTCGTCTTTCTCACATACAATCTATCTCAGTTCATGTCCTCATCTCAGCCAGTACAATACATTGTTTACTAACTGATGTTGATTCATCGATCCTTCTTATTCTTCGAAAAGCTTCTACCACAAAGATCCAAAACGGAATAGCAGCCCACAATGACTGTTACATAGTCTTGTTCATTCTAGCATTGTTCATTCAGTGCCTTTTGTCTTCTATTATGGTACAATAATTTTTGCACTTCTTTCTTTCTCTTGTCTTTATGACTGGGAATACGAATTGCAAGAATTGGTAGAATAGAGAAAAATCGAAATAAAACATTAACAGCATTACCGAAAGATGGCGCCTAGTTATTAGAAAAATTGTTTTTCTCTTGTTTCAAAGTCTGATAACACCGAGTTCATAGTGTACAAGTTCCTTCTATTTTTCTTCGGTTTTATAAATTCAGTGTTTTTTCAATAAAAGATTTTAGTTTCAAGAAGTTTAAAACAGTCCAAAATTCGATTTCTCATAGTATTTTTTACATACGATTCTGTGATTGTGTATAGAGCATGTTAAGCCGCTATTTTTTACTTAATACGCTTCCATGCGAATTATGTTTTATGTTTTAAGTATGTGAAAAATTCAAAATCTTTCTAACAACCTCGAGTTTGCTCTTGAGTGACAGAGAGATGATCATTAATAATCAGAAAAAGAAGTTTATTTAGAAATTGACCATATAATTTCAAAATATAATAGTACATTATACCACGATTGAAATTGTGGCTGAACGAAATATATTCCAAACAGTCAGAAATTGTTTCATTACCGATTCCATACTTTTGATTTTTCAGTTTATGAAATTTGAATCATTCGAATCAAAGAAAATATAAAATTAACTATTCAATAATCTCTAAAATGTATTTTAGATAGGCAGTGAGAATATTTCGAACGAATACTCGATTTGTAGACCCTAGCCGTTTAGTCTGAAGAATTTAGTTTGTTAAAAGAAATGTTTTATAATCTGTGTTTAATGCGACGAAAGTATTAAGGTAAGTGACAATCTTATGTTAAAACAATATGAAAAGAAAATTTTATTCAACAGACAAGCACGATGAAAACAGAACTATCGCCTATGGAACCTGCAGATCACACCAGAGAACCGACAACGACGGTTACTTACAAACCAACTGTTAATGCAAATAAGTCTTGCCTAATACCGTGTGTAAAAGTGTTGTGCATTGCAATTATTTTCATTGTTATTCCTGTTGGCTTCGTTCTTTTAAAGTCTACCGGTTTATATAATGTAATATGGAAAGGAACAAAAGGTATGAATAAAGACTGTTCTAGATACTAATTCCTAGATATATCCATAGCTTTTCAATTTGTAACGTAGCTTTTGCAGATAGAATACGGGCAAATAGTTCTGTTAAAGTTAAAATTCCGATGAGCTTATTGAAACTTGAGTAATTAAAAGCTCAGACTCAAAGTTTTCGAACAATTTTTCAGAACTTCTTTGGTCTGAAGAGTCACATACCTTTCCATTGAATTATGTGACATCAGTATCTCGAGTGAAATATTAGATAGTGAGCTCATACATTCAGAGTAAATTTATATCAATGACCGCAATTAAAGCTGAAATATGACAGTAAAGCATTAACTTAAATTTTTTTTAGCCTTTTTCATGTGTTCTACGTCGATTTTTGCCGGCGATATAATAATTTTCCACTAAATTGGATGGCAAATTATTTTCTTTACACTATCTGATTTCAAATTAGTGTAGAAATTTACTTTGAAAACTTCAGATCCGTAAACAATCTAAGAGAAATATTCATAATTTTGTAATGCGATAGACTCAACTAGCGATCTACCATCCGGATGGAGTATCAAGTGTCAGTTTACTGATCAAAACAAGATCGAGTATGCAACTGGTGAGATCGTTACGGGCACGATCGAATTCTCCAATGATGCTTCCAGGCAACTGAAATTAAAGAGTATTAACGTTACACTGGTTGGTGAGGTTGCCTACGTCACATCAGAGAAGACAGGCAAATCATCATCTAAAGTTACACGTTACGTGGTATTTTTCGAGCAACAGCTACTGTCATACTCAATCAATAATGAAAGTGAAATTCTTCTACCATTTGGCAGCCACATTTGGCCGTTTAGTGGTCGTCTCAATCATGACCTAATGCCTTCAATTAAACAGGCCAACATATTTAGTCCATTTGTTCACTACTTAGTTCGCGTACGAATGGTACGAACCGAATGGTACAAGAAGAATATTCACAAAGACTTTCCTATTATTGTTCGACATAAATCTAGATCGTTTGTAAACGTGACGACAGTCGAGAATCAAAAGGAGAATCGACAAGGTGTTTATTTACGTGTCACTCTTCAGAAGAATGTCGTTGTTGCTGGGACTAGTTTGATATATGATATTGAGTTGCGCAATCCAAAGCAAATGCTGATACGTGGAATATCAGCATGTCTCCTTCAAAAATGGAAGATAGGATCTTTCAAAAATGATCAAGTCCGAATGCTTTATCAGGAACTGAAAGAAATTCAATCATTTCGAAGCGAACATTTTCATAGAAGTTTCAAACTGTCCGTACCGCGCACGATTCCTCCTACGTGTTGGGTCGAACATCCTTCCTCGCATGCTAATGCTCCAATTGTTCTGTATTATGAGCTCTTGATCGAAGTTGAAGTTTCTGGTATTTTTATGAACATTGACATGAACGTTCCGCTCATCGTCACCAATAAAATTCAGACAACATAGGGTGAATTTTCATTCTCACTCAACGACGGATCTATTCTTTCAATTGATCTTCTTCTTCTCAATTCTACGTTGCATCGATCAATGTTCGTCAATGGGCGGCCGTATATATGCACTCAAACAGTACCAAACGAACTTTGTCATTTTGTGCTCATTTTTTTACTTAAAAAAATAATCAATAAAGATTTAGGACACCTAAAAATTTCTAGTTGAACAAAGAATGATGTGTGTTATATGGTGTGAGTAATGAGAAAACCATCACATTGTCTCACAACTACTCCGACATCCTTTCATTATATTTAACTATTTTACGAGAGAACTATTTACTAGAACATTCCGTATAATGGAAGAACAAAGAAGTCGAAAATATGGAAAGGAGATTTATCGGAGAAAAATGACGAAAACGACAATTTTGAAGCGAAACAGTCGAAAGCAAATTAGAAAAGCAAGAAAAGATAGTACAGAACATAGATTCCAGCATAGCGAAAAACAATCTTAAATACGACAGAAATAAGATCCAAGAAGACTTTCGTGTAAACATTATCATCAGACAGTATTGAAGTCTATAATCTCGGCAACAGTTTATGGCTAGTTAATTTTCTATGTGTAAAACGCATCAATTTATACTAATGTTAGGACACATTTCACTATATTTCAGTAGCAAAAAAATGTGCCAATATGAATATTCCTTCTAAATTGGATATATTTCGTAACTCTTCAGTGCTTTTGCATAACTTGTCACACGAGAAGCCAAATAGTACATGAGAAAAAAGTTCATAGAAATTTTCCAAACGATATATTTTGGCAGCCACTAAAGTAATTTCAGCAAATAAATAGTCATTGTATACGGTATTTAAAAGTAACTTATTATGCAAAAATAAAGATTCTACCTTAAAAAAAGAACAAGAGAGATACAAAGGTGAGCATATCATTAAGCGTTTTTCAGAAACATTGTTTTATACATATAAACACTCACAACTATCCTTATTGAATAATATTTTTCAATTCTGATAAAAGTTTACACTTGTTTCATTATCATAAAAACTTATGGATCAATCATTTGACAATGTTCTTTAGAACGAAAAAAATTTTCTAATACAAACGATTTTTTTTAAAAATGCGACTGTATATTGTGTTCAAAGTATTGTAAACGTGGAAGAATCTTCGAAAGAATTTCATCAAATATTTTTGTATGTCTTTTATCATATTATGATGAGTTATTTAATGTATCAACAATTGATGATAAATTCAAGTCTAAACAAGAAACTTTTTCTTTTTATAATGAAACTGAAAAAGAAAATTTTCATCATCTGAAACTAAAAGAAACCTTTCATGATATTGAAATAAATTATTCAAATCTTTTAACAAAAAGAAATAATTTGATATTGTAAAAAAAGTGTGAAAAAGTTATAAAACCAAATGGCCAAAGGTTAGCATTGAAATTAGTGCATGTTTAATGTGGTGAATTATAAAGAGTGTGAGTATCAATGTTATAGTCCAGCATCAATGTTTTCTCATTCAACCGTTCTTTAATGGAACAGCGCAGATAGACGAAGTTCATGATGAAGTTCTTGCTATACTAGACTGATCCGACAGTCCACACCGAAAATAATAGCATCATTTTCAAGCATTTCAGCAAGATCTTCTGGGGCCATTATTTATGCTATATTCCTGTAGACGTTTTTGACGCTTACGAGACTTTTAGCTGTGCACCCAAACTCAATGGCAACTACACCAACTTCTGATGGTAAAACATTCACTGATCCGAAAAATCCACGTTGAAGAGTGCAGAAACATCGATAGCTAGATGTGATGCAGCGTCATGTCCATCGATATCTCGAAATGTAATAACCCACATGTCGTCTGCTAACACTATTGGACCTGATTGAATGACGTGTCGGAGAGTGTCAATCAACTGAAAGTCAACATCCTCCAATGACTCTAGCACTTCAGAATCAGCTATTTCTTCCTTGGTTTTTGAGAAAGTTTTTTAAAAAGTTTTATTTTTTGCTCAGAATACTATTATGGAATTATTAATTAAGACAAATGATTAAAATGCGTAATCAAATATATGAAAAACCTGTTGAAAATTTCAATAGATTTGGGTATGAATGTTGTTTTGTTTGGAGGTGTGTACTAGAGTGTACCACTTGAATGCTAATGCTAGCAGTGACTCTGGCCTGTTTGGCATTGATTACTCATTTCTATTATTGATTCATTGCTTTAAAAAGTAATGAAAAGGGATTTTTTTTTAATTTTAGGAACTTTTTTTGTTTTTATTTGTTTATAGAAAATAAAATCATGAAATAAATTTAATATCTTTGAAGTGACATCTATACATTGACCACTGTCAACATAAAAAATAAATACATAAAATCGTGAATTGTTCACTCTTGATCTTTTATAAACATTATAGGTGTAAATATAACGATTTGTCTAGAAACATGAGATAGAAATATAATGCTTTAGGACATTAAAAAAATTTAGCTGTGTCAAGAGTATTGTTTCGCTTGATTGATTAATCCTTTTTTTTTTCTTTCTTTTGATAAGGTATGCATCCATCAATCTAATATTCTCGATCACTAATCATCGACTGAACCAAAATGATATCAGTAGCTCGGCAATGATTATTAACCGTCCCTCTACGCATAGCTTTTCTTCAATTTATCAGGTGCATGCACGTACTCATGCGTGTAAAATCATGTAACAGTCTTATATTTTCCTGTACAATTCCCTATTTTATTTACTTCAGATAGTATAGATTGTACAGGATGCAAAGCAAATAAAGTCAAAAGTAAGAATCAGCAGTATCATCAAGAAATATTCGGAACCACACAAACAGATGATATCAAACAAATTGAAGATACAATCAATGAATTGGATTCGCTTAAAGTATCAAAAACAAAGAAAGAAGTGCTTAACAAAAGTATGTAAAAAAAAAAACTCAAAGTTCTCTTATATAATATAAATAATTCTCATAGATTATAATTTCCTGTGGAATTTTTATCACTTTATCTTATCTTTTCTATGCAAGATATTTTATTTCTTTTACCTTTGACACTCGATTGTCTGCTTCTTCATCGATATTATCGATGAAGTCCATGACAAAGAATTCAACACAATGGACAAAAAAAGTTATGGAAGAGAAAATACCACTCCAATATGACTATCCACGTCCGCACTTAAGAAGAAAATTATGGTTAAATTTAAATGGAAATTGGTCATTTACAATAACATCTATCAATGAAACATTTCCAAAAAAATTTGATCGATATATTCGTGTACCATTTCCTGTTGAATCTTATTTATCTGGCATTCAAGAACGCGTTGATTCAAGCATGTATCTATGGTATAAATTAAAATTTCAAATAAAATCTCGAGCATGGTATGATGGTAATCCTCTTCAGTATCGTATAATATTACATTTTGATAAAGTTGATTATGAAACAGTTGTTTATTTAAATCGACATATAGTTGGCTTAAAACATTTAGGTGGTTATGAACCATTTTCATATGATATATCACCATATTTCATTAATTATAAAGATAATGAATTAGTTGTACGTGTTTGGGATCCATCCGATGAATGGTATCAACCACGTGGGAAACAGATATTAGATATTAACAAACGAAAACTAATATTTTATACTCCATGTTCTGGTATATGGGGAACAGTTTGGTTAGAACGAGTACCACTTGTTCATATTGATCGTTTACAATTTCAAACAAGACTATTATCAACAGATGTACTTCTAAAATATCGTATTGATTTGAAATCAATAATAACAACTTCAAATGATTATCGTTCACCAAATAAAAATATGAAAATTTATTCTGAAAAAAATTTTGATAAACAAAAGAAATATCTATTACATGTAAAACGAAAAGAAATATTAAAAAAAAATAAAATCAATTATGAAAAACTTGGCTTTATATTAAAAATAAATATTATACAAAAAAATAAGAAACATTTAAGTGATTTTATTTCTTCGAAACCAAATATTGAACAAGAAATTTCATTTCCTTTAAAAGATATTAGTCTTTGGTCACCTGAAAATCCATATTTATATGATATTCGTATTGATTTATATCAAAACGATATATTTATTGAACATATTGATAGTTATATCGGTTTTAGACAAATTTCTATTTGTTCTGAACCAAAAAGAATTTGTCTTAATGATAAACCATATTTTATGTTTGGAGTACTTGATCAAGGTTACTGGCCTGATGGTCTTTATCGTGCACCAACTGACGATGCATATCGATATGATATAGAACAAATAAAAAGTTTAGGTTTTAATACAATAAGAAAACATATGAAAAGTGAAACATCACGATGGTATTATTGGTGTGATGTATTAGGTATACTTGTTTGGCAAGATATGCCTGCAGGAGATTCTTATGAATGTTATGAAACTCAACAAGATGTTAATAAACAATTTAAATTATTTCGTAATAATAGAAAGAATAATTTACCAATGACTCCAAATACAGATTATGATTTATTCATACATCGATCATCGTCTACTAAAAAGACCTTTGAAGCTAAAATTCAATTTGAATATGAATTAAAAGCAATGATTGATTTTCTTTCATTTCATCCATCAATTATTATTTGGGTATTATTTAATGAAGGATGGGGTCAATATGATACAATACGTTTAGCAACGTGGTTGCAATCGTATGATAGAAATCGTTTACTTATTCCTGTTAGTGGATGGCATGATCGAAAAGGTATTGGACACATTAGAGATATACATGATTATTCAAAAAAAGTTCTATTACCATCATTTAATGATGAAAAACGAGCATCAGTTATTGGTGAATGTGGTGGATTAGGTTTAATAAAATCTGGTTGGAGTTATCATGCATATAATGATCGTTATTTAATGACATATGCATTTGAACAACTTATAATTAATCTTTCATCACGTTTATCAGCTGCAATTTATACACAATTATCTGATGTTGAAAATGAATCAAATGGAATTTTTACGTATAATCGAGAAGAAATTAAATTTCCAACAACACATATCAAACGTGTGCTAACAAATGATTATTCACATTTATATAAACTTAAACATATTTGGAATCTTACGTCAATTCCTTATACTAATTATACAAAATTGTCCTTATCAAAATCACTCGATCTTATGATTGATAATAATTCAACTGATGATATTCATTTTTATTTTTATGTACGTTATTTATATTCTCAAGTGAATATAACAATAGATCATCATCATCAAATGATACTTAATCATACTCATATTATAAAAGATTATCATTATATACCATTACCATCGAATCTTTTTCGTAATTCTATACGTCAAAAACATTTTCTAGATATTCATGTACATTATATATCATCATTTGATAAAGGAGAAGACAAATCTTATGTATATCCTAATAGAACGTCTTTTTATTTAAATCTTGTGATGCTTTTTGCTTAAGTTATATATAAGATGGTCCAAAAGTAACTGAGTAGTTGTTCATCGCGATTAGTCTTTAATAGAAACAATAGAGTTGTAGCTTTCATCGTTAAAAAGAGAAAATTTCAAGACATCGAACCATTTAAGAAACATAATATTATTATTTTTTTCTGAGGCTTGTGAAAAATCAACATCAAACAAACTGGTGTACTGAAAATTCAAAGTACTATGAGAACTTCAGCTTTTTGAAAATCTTAATTTTTCAAAATTCTCCTAAAAATAATGTTAAACATAATGATTTTTATATGGTTTGATATCATCAAGTCTCTTCGTTTCAACGGTGAAAGCCGCAGCTTTCGTTCTTGTTTCTATTAAAAGTTGTCCGCCATTAACCCTTTGAGGACGGGAAGCACATATCTGTGCTTCATATAGTACAGTAACCCCGTCCCCAAAGGGTTAAAAACTGCCAGGTGACTTTTGAATGACATAGCGCATAGCATTTTATAAGCAAATTTAAACTTAGGCAGATTTTGTTGTAACTAGGTGTGAGATATTGTGACTTTTTTTGTTAATTCTAACTCTCATTATTAGTAGAGAAAACAATAATGTGATTTTTTGTTCAAATAAACCCTAAATACAACAGCAGAATATTCATTTTTACTCACTTTGCTATGTGATACAAGGGTGTAGATGTAAGTCAAAGTTTTCCCTTTGTCAACACTGATGTGTACATCCCACCCCACACCCACACTGATGCACTATAACTTACCTGACGTTAAAAATCAACATGAAACGATTAATGTTTTCAAATTTTCATCGTCGAGCAAGCAAAGAAACGTTTCGTTGCACGAGCTAACACAAATCCGTCTGATTCTTCAACATTGCCCGTACCTGATACTTATATATTACGAGATTATATGATTAACGATGATGACAGAGAAGACTTCTCCAATAACGACAGATATAATGGAAGTTGATTAATTTAAGACACTAACATATCGATTTTAACAACGTTCTTAATTCTTTTTACGAAAGAAACCCTTTTTTGAGAAAAAGGTAATTTTTCATGAAATTTGACCAAAGGTAATCGGGATCGAGAAATTCGAATCTGTAAACGGTTTTTCAAAATTTTGAGTTTGAATACTTTGGGTCAGCGGAAGATTTTTTACGAAAAAAAAATGGTTTCTTCCTTGACTCAAAAAGTTTAAAGGAAATAAAATAAGTTTGTGTGCTTGCTTGTTAGTATTCAGAAGCGTTTATCAGTTATTTAAAGAAAGCTTACGAGGGACGATATCCAAGTCTTTCCCATAAGGTCTTAAGTGAGACAGAATCAATGAATTCTACTTGTGAGAGATTATCTTTAAGTCACTGAAATTTTACATGACCAAAATACGAAAGATCAACTTCGGTCATTGATCAACTCATTTTTTGGCTGTAGATTCTTCGTGAATAGACTAAAAACTGCCTAATGATATCTTAAACCGTATGTTATAATATTACTAACATCGCACAAATGCATTATTCACATATTACGCTTTGACAAACATCCATAATTCTGAAAGAATACTATTTTCTTATATCTCGAGTTTATGCTTTGCTGGTTCTGCTCCTCTCCACTTATAAGTTTCAATCACGGCTTTCGTTTGAATGATCAAGTTGTGACTATATTCCACAGCAACATCTGCGATTTTTGAGCGTGATAGAAGTTTGCTTTTCTTTCACATTGAACAACGACTCAGAGAGTAATTGTGATGAGAGCACATTTATCTCTTGTAATCATTGTGGATGAATATTATGTTTCGAACATCTCTTCATTGTTTATCGTTTTCATCAAATCTATGCTGGATATTCTCCAAATAAAACAAGTGAAATAACCAAAAGCAGTAGTCACATATTTAGACCATACGTCCTAGCAAGAATTAAACTTCAGGTATAATAAAATAGTATTCTTTCAGAATTATTGATGTTTTCGTATTACAGTATGTTAATGATGCATCTGTGCCATGATAGCAACATTGAAACATGCAGAGTAAAATATCGTTAAGCAGTTTTTAGTTTATTAATTGATAATCTACGGTTAAAAAACAGTTGATCAATGGCTCAACTTGATCTTTCATACGTACAATTCATTGATTTTATCTAACTTAACGTTCTTAGTAGAAGAACATTTTATGTCATAAAACTTAGCTCGTCGAGCTCTACAAACTAGGATGCATCCGAATCAAAATGGTGGGTCAAACTTGAATAGCTTCCCTCGTTAGAGGAATTAGAAGACCAACAATATCGACAAAAACTAGAAAAAAACAACATATCAACTGTTTGATATGTGATTCAGGATGTGATTGCTGATAAGATCAGATGAGTTTCAAAAAGGTAGATGCAAGTTGAGTTTGAGGTGGTCTGTGCCGTACATTTTTTACTTCGTGATCAACTCAGCACTCTCGAGTATCATGTTCTTCATCTCTGATCTTAATTTCTTTTTGGACAAGTTTTTACTTGAGTTTATGCTGTAAAGATGAGAAGTCAAATCATGTAGCTATACTTTATTTTGAATCTAGCAGCATCACCCTTATTCTTTGGTAAGCTTTTATTTAGATCAGAATGGCATAAAAATGAAGGTCTCTTTAGTGTTTTTGGCAAAGGTAACACGTTGTGTATGCGTTAAATAAATCACTCGCATAGACCGTGTAAAAATTGCTTGCTGTACATATATTTGCTCCTTCTTTTTCATGTAAAAAATACGATGCATCTACACAACGTATACCTGAGTAATTATTTCATTTGTGCAAAAATTTCAATAAGGAATCAACGAATGGTGCACTTGATTGCCTATCAACATGGTCATTTTTTTATCATTCAAGAAAATAATAATAGAGTCAATACTGAGATGAAGCGAAACAGAATCAGCATGTGTCGGCAATGATGCTATAACGAAGACACATCTTTTGAAACTTGTGAGGTTTGGATGTGGATGTGGATCACGTTGGAACTAATACCCACTCATAAATCCGGGCCCACATTCACACTCCCTACCTATCCGATACTAATTTTGCCATGGGAAGACATTTTCGTGTAAATTGTTTCTGTTTCTTTTTCTTTTCAACAGTATTGATAGCTCAAATCAATTCTCGATAATTGAGAGAGAAACATATTTACCTGTATTGATTCACTGCAAGTTTTTTTCTTGTTTCATTCTTTCTTCTATCGAACATCAGAAGTAATCAAGCGAACGGCAAACACAACCTCATACTTGTCACTGAATAAAATAACTAATAGGCTCTTGTGATTCAGCTTTCAATGCATCTTATTTTATTCAGAGCTTTGTACGGTGTGACTTCAACAAGTATAGTTATACAACATCAGAAATTAGAAACCCTTACAAACCCTAGATGAAATACTTTTTCAAAGTTTTAATACCTGGAATAAATTAGAAAATGCTTGCACACAATAAATGAGTGACAACGAACGCGAGATCTCTAGTTCATTAAGAGTCAGATTTTCGATATTTTCTCACTTAATTGAAATAGTACTGGTTGATTGATTGTTTACTCCATGCTTCTATATTTCCATAGATCACTGAACCATGGACACGCCAGACACATCACCATCTGCACATGATCAAGGTCGAATCGAGGCTACTCTTCGAAAACCATTGTCAATCGATCGTCGATTTCTTATCAATTTAAGCAGGTACGTATCTGTCACAAGACTCATTCATATTTTTTGGTTTGTATACATCTATTCAGACAGTGTCGAAAAATATTCAAAACGAATGATACATTTTTACATCAACGTAGTCCGTAAGTAATCTAAATCTTTGATGAGCTTTGTATCCTTCTTTTATTTTACGCACACTTTTCTACACGAGTGAATTCCAACTTTTGGGTATAATTGGCATGAAACAATGAAAGTAAACCTAAAATAATTTTTATGCAGTGCATTTTATTACACTCGATGCTTATGTCACACATCAAACGTTTCCCTAACACTTCATCACATATCAAGTGAGATACAATTTACTTCAACGTAAATGCACCACAAAAAAACGTTAGTCTAATGAAAAATGCCTTTCTATATTTCGCCATTGAATGTAAGTTTCTCTGTAACAGAAAGAGATAGAAGGCTGAAATTTTGACCGATTGTGCAACCCAAAATATCCTTCAACAAAGTGAGTAAATATCAATTGTATAGCAAAAAGATCGCTTTCTTTTCACAGACCAAATATCATTAAGGCGAAGCGCTCTTTTATCAATTGTGTGCTTTAGAAAACAATTGAAGTAGAGTGTTATTCTACACGATAGATCACGAAATGTGTATTATAGGATGTCGGGAGACTATTCATTATCTTGTTGTTCTTTGCCCTTCGATGTTCGACAAATATCGTTTTTTTAGTACATCTTAATATAAAATATGATTTTTTCATAGTATACGTCTCATAAATTAGCGACAGTATGAGTTAAAGAGCTGAAATTTGGTATGGTAGTGGGACACCCAAAGATTTGTAAACTACAAAAAAATTGTCAAAATCAATTAGCGGAAACAAAAATTATTTGTTAAATACAGCTAAAATCTCAGTTGCTCTAAAAGTTGCGATTCACTCATATACACACGTACTGCTTCTTTTTCTTGCACTTTACATGCGATTAATGATTTTCTCTCGGACGCTTGATTTATTAGGGATGCCATCGATATGCGAGATCTATCCCATCAGCAGCTAGCTGCAGCTGAAAGACGAAAAATGCCTGTAAATATTTCGCTTCAAAATCGTATTATCATTAATATAAGTGGAGTTCGTTTTGAGACGTTCAAATCTACTTTGGAAGTCTATCCACATACGTTGTTAGGCAATGCAAAGCGACGCAAATATTATTATGATAATGTTCTTGATGAATATTTCTTTGATCGTCATCGAGGATGTTTTGAAGCTATTCTTTATTACTATCAGTCGAAAGGTCGATTACGTCGACCGAATTCGGTACCACTTGATACATTTCTTGAAGAAATCACATTTTTTGAGTTGGGTCAAGATGCTCTTGCTCAAGTTCGCAAAGATGAAAATTTGAAAGAGGTTGAAAAAACTCAATTACCTCGAAATCGTTACCGTCGGTATATTTGGGCTACCATGGAATATCCTGAATTTTCATGCATTGCCAAACTATTTAATATTCTTTCGTTATTTATTATTCTCATCTCTACAATTACCTTGGCAGTTGAATCTTTGCCACAATATTCACATTTATCGGAAGACGCATGTCAAAAAGAATACAAGCAGCATAAAACTGAAACGAGCAATGCTTCGATGAATTCTAACGGTTTTCAATCGAGTAAACGCATATGTCTTTCCTATTTTTCATCACCATTTCATCGGATTCAAATGATTTGTATTGGATTTTTCACTCTTGAACTGATTCTACGTCTACTCAGCACACCATCGTTATCGAAATATTTTAAGAGTTTTATGAATTGGATCGATATAATTGCTGTTATTCCATTCTATGTCAATATTATTATAAATCTTGTCGATCAATTAGGCCATCAAAATATCAGCATTTATAATAGTCTTGCATTATTACGCATTCTTCGATGTGCTCGTATATTCAAATTTTATCGAATTTTTAAAAATATTAAAACCATACGTGTTCTTGCTGTGACAGTGGAAGAATCGATGCCGGATTTTCTTGTTTTGGGAGTCACATTGACACTAATGGCTTTTCTCTTTGGTGCAGCTGTCTACCTCATCGAGAGTACAAATGAGAATTCGGTTTTCGACTCTATACCGAAAGCTACCTATTGGGGTATTGTAACAATCACTAGTGTTGGGTAAGAACGCCTGTTTTCATAGATATTGTAGTTCGACAGCGAGTGGAAAAACGAGAGAGGAAGAACAAGTTTATTGTATTTTCTTTTGCATGTTTAGCTATGGTGATATAGTGCCGATTACAGCTCTTGGACGTTTGACTGCTGTTCTATGTGCATTGAGTGGTGTGGGCACTATCGGTATGCTTGTCTCAGTTCTAGTCGATCGGTATCAACGAGTATATACACGTAAACTTTACATTAAACCCGAGCAAATTGACTTCAACGATTACTCCGATGAAGAAGACGAAGGTCTAGGAACGGGACATGGAAATACCTGTATTGATTCTCTTATTGTCAATACCAGTAATAAAAAAGAGTAAGAACGAGTTCATTTGATTGATCGAAACAAAGATATTGCTCGTAGGTATGATATAGAAACAAGTCTGCCAACTTCATCATCATCATTGCTTCCATCACCAAACTCGATAGATCAGAGTAGTTCTCAATGTCATTTTATGAATAACTCTGAGAATAATAACAATGAGGTATCACAGACAGTGTTAGACGAAATCAATTCATTGACGCTAAGACAACAACTTGTTAGTCTTGCTATTCCGGTGCGTAAGAATTCCGATTTTTCTTACATTCACTCGATGTCATCGTATATTTAGGAAACTGTCGATGTGGACAACAATAATACCGACATGTTGACAATCATTACTACTAAAGCTGCTGTTTAGCCAATGAACATTACTCAACTAAAATGAGTAGTTTTAAAATTAAACGTTTTTCAAAAAGACAAAAAATACTTTCTATATTTATGCATAATTAGAACTAGCACTGAACTAACCTTCAGTATAGTCTTTTTCTTTGTGATAGACACAATTATGTTTTTTCGAGATAGAAATACAGGGTGTCCCAGAAATAACCTACCAAAAGCTTTTTCGTATATCTTTGCTATTTCATTTAACTTTATCAACAATTTTTTTTAAAATTATAGGTGAATATACCAAGTTTTTATTTATCCGAACGATCTCCCATATTATTGTGTAAAACTATCACCTTGGATCGAGATACAAAAATCTTGCTTTCTTTGTAAGATGCGAGTAATTCAAAAATCGACTAAGGTTTTTTCTTTGATATTTTCATATGGTTAGATAGAGCTTGTCGAGTTCTACAAGAATATGTAGGCTGAAAAATTTTTAAACCTTTTCTTTGAAGCAAAATTTACAGAAAACAACTACAGAAAGTCGAAATAAGTAAAGAAAAAAAACGCTACATGTTTTTCTGAAAATATAAAAGTAAAATTTTTGTATCTCGATTCAAGGTGATAGTTTTACACAATAATATGAAAGATCGTTCGGATAAATAAGAACTCGGTATATTCACCTATAATTTTAAAAAAAATTTGTTGATAAAGTTATATGAAATAGCAAATATATACGAAAAAACTTTTGGTAGATTATTTCTGGGACACCCTGTATATCAGTTTTCATGATCTAACGACACCTTTTGAGAAAGATCTTTTCTTCTGATATTTGAAACTACGCAAATGAAAAACAGAGTGTATGGGTGGTTTTCGATCTTTTGTTCATATTCAATCGAATCCTGTGGGCACACTCCAGAATTCATCTCTTGAGTCTGCCTAGTTTGTTCATGGTAAGGCGATCTCTGATTGAGTGAGCATTCACATCTAAGTATATATGAATATCATAGGGCAGATATTAACAAAAATGAAGAAATGAGAGGAGTGAAAGAAGCAGCAACCTTTTTAGAAAAAATAGCTTTTGCATAAAAATTCTGTTTTTGAAAGAAAACTGTTTATTGTCTAACAATGCATGTAAGATAATCGAAACTAACATTCATTCCTTTGTTAAGCACTAAGGAACAAACAGTCAGAATTATTTTTTTAATTGAGAACCGTTGGACTCGATGAAGGGTGTGGGTGTGGGTGTGGTTGTGTATTATACAGTTCACTTACATGCACACGCACACCCACCCCCACACCCAAAATGGTAAAGTTGGATAGATATTGCCAAACAGACGGGCAAAATCATGTTTTTGTGAAGGTGTTAAATGTTGTTCACGAAAAATAGAACTTTATGTTTGACTAATATTGTTAGCAACAATATTTCAATATCCAATTTATGGATTCCAACTAATTGTTGGCAATTCATTTTTCATAAAAATGCAAATAAGTAGATTACAATAATCATCAGTAAATCTATGTTCGGAAAAACACTAAATAAGTCTCATAAACTTGACAACTAGTTCGCACTAAATAATGCCAACTATTTCGTGAAAAAACCATCGAGTTTTTACCAAACATCTAGTCTATCTCTACAACACAACTGGAATACATGAAGTGTTGACGATACATTTCAGATCAGATTCAAGGCTATGCTGCTTAATGATTATTTTCATAGGCTGTTATGCAAATATGATTTGAAAGAAAAAGTCATTCTTCTACCGAGAACTTTCAAATTTTTAAACAGTTTTCCATTAAAATCAAAACTACTGATGCAAAATATTTCTAGTTTGACAACTGAGATTTTTATTGAAGTAGAGTAAAAGTCAAAAAATTTCTTTACATAACAGTTGGGCAATCTCTGTAACTCACGCATCGAGCAATTTCAAATGAAAATCAATGAACTTATTAATTATTTATAGGTAACATGTCAACTCAGAAATAAGAAAACCAACGTGGCTTCGCTCTGAGACTCAATCTGTTTTTGTCGATTCTTACAAAGACCCACTCTTAATGTTTTCCGCTTTCACCACATGAAAATATTTATAAAAAAAAGGACCACAACAATGATCGCATTAAATAAATAATAAAAATAATCTGTCTTAAAATGTTTCGACGCGTGCACAAGGAAAATATAGGAGTAAAAAGAAAACAAACTATACGTATATCACTGTGTATCCATCATGCCTGGATGGATAAGAAACATATTAATATCAATTGATTTATCAAAGCTCAGAAATGTTTTGTATTTAATATGTGATAGGTATTTTTTCAACCACTTGAGCAGATAACCATAGATAATGTAAGTCAACTTACAAGGCCATCAAAGGAGTTGCATATCATACTTTCGCAATTCATTGCTAGCAACAAATTCACACGACGATGATACACGATAAATAATGCATAACACGCTAATTAAACTTAATTTATTGTATGTTTCTCTCGATCAAATCTCTCCGAGAATTTCTAGATTCTTCTAGTTGCTTCTATCACACTCTTTAATATCGATCGAATGTGACTCTTCATTGACAACTCAACTTTTATTGAATTATATGGATATGCATGCAAACGAATATATGCACTTAAAAATAGAGCACAACCAACTAAACATCGTGCCGTATGACACATACAAAAATAAAATAACTTATAGCAGCCTCTGCATGACTCAGACTTTGTCTTTTTTCATTGTGCAAACACTATACTTTTATCATGGTGATATTTATTCAACACAGAATGTCGTTTTATTTCAAGAGATTATTTTTATGCTTTTTATATAATGATAAAAAGCCATCTTTTTCCAAATTTCTTACGGTTATCTATGTTACAGCGAGGATTATCGTCAGTGAGGATGAGTGATTCAGTTAAGAAGTTTAATGTATCACCGAAGGAAATTCAAGCGTATAAACTTGCTGGTGTCGTTTGTTTACGTGGTGTTTTATCATCCATTCAATGTGATGAAATGCTTGAAGCTTCTATGGAGTTCGTGAAAGCAAATAAAGGCCGTATTCGTTATGGCAAAGACGACAAACGCTTTTTTAGCGCTGCTTTCATGGCAGACGCAATTCCTGCGTTTGAAAAATTTGCTAAAAATTCACAATTGCCAAGTATCGCTGCTCAACTGATGAACAATGTAAATATGGTGCGATTCTTCTACGATCAATTGTTTATTAAAGCACCTGGAACACAAGCTCGAACTGCATGGCATAACGATTTATCATTTTGGCCATTTCGTGGCAATGACTTAATATCGATATGGTGTGCGCTGACACCAGTTACACGAGAGTCCAGCGGTGTCGTATATGTACCCGGAACTCATTTGAATAGAACTCTCTACCAAGCAGTAACAGCAGATGAGGATGAAAAATTTATAGATCCCAGTCGCATAGCATGTCCAGACTTTAGCCAAGATCCAAACCTTTTATCATGGGAAATGAAACCGGGCGATGTTCTCTGTCATCATCCACTAACTATTCATGGGTCGGGTCCGAATCATTCGTTGACCGATCAACGTGTAGGCTTATCATTACGTTATCTTGGAGAAGATGTAAGCTGGTATCCATCGAAATATGTAATGCAGATTCCTCGAGATGTACAACGTCTGTCTGTTGGAAAGTATCCAGATGATGACAGGGTGTTTCCACCTATTTATATTGTCTAATTGGATGTTTGTCATAAAGGGGCCACAATCATTGATACTTTTTCTGAAAAAGATCTACGAAATTTTTTTCAAATCATTATGATTCACTCCCTCTGATCAATGTCAATAAGAACTCAATTTGTAGCCCCTCATTCGGGTGTGAAGTGTGGTTGTGAGTGTGGATGTAAGTTTAGGTGTGTTTAAAAGAATCTTTACATTCAAAGCCGGACACCCTTACCTGCACCCTCTTTTTGCGAAAAGACTTCAACGCTCAGATCAAACAACAATTATTCTTCAAGTGAAGTATTTACTGTTTTTTTTCAGTAATTTTCCACAGCGATTTTGTTCCTACTGCTGCTAAGAGTCGACAACCAAATTCGATCAATGTTCGTGAATTATTAAAAATGCAAGAACAAAATATACAAAATAACATCAATATTTAACTGCTTCATATAGAGAAGCAGTTATATTGAATGCCTTTTCGGAAAAGAATGTGTGATTTTCATTCTTGTCGTGGATAAGATCAACCAACGAAGAATGATATAGATTAAGATTCGAAGATCCGAGTTAATAACAGAGCCTTGCAGGACAAAGTATTTCGTGTTCCGAACTCTGCTTGTCACGTGCAAATTTTTTTGAACAATGCCGTTAACTTAGAAAGATATCCAGATAGCATTTTGTCAAAAAAGAATACGTTTGTTCCATATAATCAATAGAGAAAATGTGTTCATATTGTTGATTATTAGACAAATTAGCTATTTTCTTATATATTGTTGCGTTCAAAATTATTGCAAATATGAATATAATTTGATAGAAAAACTGCGTTTCAACGCACAAATTTTGGCGAAAAAACGCTACTCGTGCGTTTCTCAATGCAAAACTTGGTTAAAAAAATAACGTTCTCCTCAACAAAACGCTTACAAAAAGCTTTTTAAAACAGCCTTTCTTTCGATGTGCTAAAATACGTTTTTTTATTAATGAATTTTCTATCAAGAAAATGAATTTTTTTTACAAACATTTGAAATAGCTCTTTTTTAATTGGTATTTTTCAAGAATAATCCTTTTTATCAATATGAGATTTAATGGCATTCAGACGTCTTGTTTGTTGAGTAAGAAATAATATCATCGACAACAAAGCCATTCTGAGTAATGATTTCTATTGTTTTACTACAACGGAAACTATTCAAGTCAAAATAAAAGCGGGGAAAAATTTCTGCAAATTGGATATAATAAAAAAAAGCTGCTCTTGATAATTTATTTTTATGAAATGGACAATGACAATTTTGAGGTTTCAAGCTGTTACTAGATTTTTGTTTTTAAATTCAGAAAAAATTTTTATGTTTTACTATATTATCGACTCAAAAACAATGATTGTTCTTTTATTGCTTCATTAAATGTTCTGTTTGTGAGTATTAATTTATTTAAATGACTCTTTTAAAACAAAGAGTAGAGACAAAGAAAATATTTAATAAAAAAAACTATGAAGCTAGTTTAAACAAAACTTCTCTTATGAAAAAATACCTGAGAGAGAAAGGATCATCAAGCAATATGATTTGTTGATTAGGTCTGTCTCACAATTTTATAATTTTAGATTTCTTTATCTACTATGTATTTTCTTGGAAAATTAATTACTCGTTATTCTTTTTTAGCGATATTTTATTTTATTTCTCGGAAAAGTGAATGATTGGTTTTTCTGTATGTTACATAATGAGAGTAATCTAACACTTTTAATTGTATTGATAGTTGAAGGTTGCGAGTGTAGATCTTCTCTTCATTTACATCTACACCTACACATAGTCTCAAGATATGCTATTTACATATGAAACTACAATCGAACATCGTGTGGCTATATTTGAACGAACTATCAACATTTTACTTTCGACTATATTATATAGCATCAGTTCAACTACGATCATCGATGGCTTAGGATGTAAATATGTTTTATAATCATGTCTACTTTCACTATCATGCTGAAGAAAATGATGTATTTTAAATAATTTTTTTATTAAACAACAAATGTCAAACCATAAACTTAATATATACACAATGAGCATAGATGGCAGAGGAATTGTTTTTCAATGGTAATGATGAGTTGTAAGGAAGACTTTTGAATACGATGATACAATGACGTTTTTAAGATTCTTAAATAAAATATAATTGGAAGAAGAATATGAAGAATAAGTTCTTACAATTTATAGTCCTTGAACGTCTTGTTGGCATCTATTTTCGATGAGAGTGTCTAACCACATCTTATGCAATGGTGATTTTATAGATTTATCAAAACGTGTAGATGGCTGATTTCGATCAAGAGCTGTCATTATGAAACACCATCTCTTCAAATAACTGCTTCAAATCTTTACAACGAGACATACACACGTGTGTGAACACGTGAGAGCCAACATATATGCAATGATATTTTATTCGGTACGACTCTTTAGCTCCATACAACCGACACAATTTCTATGCTTCAAGATAGAAAAGAGAAATACGCGTGTTTTTTTAGCTTACAACGTGATGTCTGTGAATACTCAGTATGACATATTCTGTTTTTTTCTCCAGCGTCGACATCAGATCAATATACTGACTTTTTTTTGCTGTTCTGTCTTTTTCGTTCTGTTTTCCACTGTATGCACTCTCACTTGCTTTTTTTCTTCTCATCTTATGTCGATTGCTTTCACATTCTCGCATTTTTACTTCTACTGCACATACTATCGACGTTGAATTAAGTTAAATAATGGCTGATAACAACAATGCAAGTCTTTTAGGTGGACATGCTCAATATGTAAAAGGAGCAATTGAAGAAACAATTGGCAATGTTACAGGTAGTCAAGCTTGGAAAGATTCAGGTACACACGATAAGCAAGAAGCGACTGAAAAAATGAGAGCTGCGAATCATGGACCAAGCGATTCTTCACTTATCAGTGGTACTACAGAGAAGAAAATAGGCAACATGATCGGCTGCGAAGGAATGGTTCACAACGGTGAAGAGAAAGAACGAAGACAGTGACTGTATGTGTAACTATTATCAACAATATATCAGCAACCAAAAAAATGTCTCTTGTACATTTATATTTTTTTTTGTTGTAACAAACTACATGAACTATGAATTAATAGTAAAATAAACTAGCAATTTTTTCTTGAAACATATGTTTATCTGAATTCTTATAATATCCGAATGGATTCTGCTATTCTTGTCCTAAGTTTGCTTGAAAACAATTATAACTGGTCTTGACAATTGCAAGCGTTACTTAATCGTATAATCCAAATAGAAAATAATTGAGAATGAACTTGAATAAAAAATGGTTACAATTTCAACATTTCGAATGACTTTGTATGTCACGCGTGCTGGACTGAAGTTATGTAATTGTATCGAAGATGGGCTATCAAAAAAAACCAATTAACTGAAGCAAATACTAGCATAAATGTAATAAATAACGTCGATGAATAGATAGAAAAAAATAAAATCCCACATCCGAATTGTAAAGCATAGTAAGAAAATAATAAGCGCACTAGTATAATCTAAGAACTCGACGAAAGAAGTCTTCAATATTGATTGTTTTCATAATTATTGCAAATGATATTGTAATTGAATCAGCGTAGATAGAAACTTGATTAATTTCATTGTTCAAATTATACTACGTGGGCAACGCGGTAGTGTTACTTGTTGTGTCTATGATTTGATAATTTTCAAAGTTGTTTTGTTTTCAATATCTGTTTATGTTAATAACGACCTGGTTAATTAGGGTGAGTGTAATTGATGAAAAGGCCAATCTATCAATCATCACTCAACAACAGCCATATTCTTACCCACACTTTTCAGTAACATTACTAGAACCAACAATACACGAATAGCAACAGCATTCTATTCGTCTGTCAACACAAATTCAAAATTCGATTTTTGAATAGTCCTCTTGTAACTTGACTAAACTTCTTCAATTTTTTCTATTGGTTTTATTTATAATCATAAAATGTTGCTGATGCAAGAGACTTAAATCAACTCTAATATGATACTCAGTTTATTTCAGAAGAATAAGTCAATATAATTTCTCCAACTTGATATTGATCCAAATCATTTTGTGTTAAGAGAAAAGTTCGATAAATGATTCCTGTACAACGATTATTGGCAAGGATTGTTAATAATACGAATATTTCGACAATGCCAGATCTGAGAAAAACTACCTGTTGACAAGTCCTTATTGGCATACTTTGTCAGTGTTAAATTGAGCTGTTTGCAAAAACCGATTTGTGCCACGTATAAGGTCATAAAAAAAATCGGTCAAATCAATTTTTTTATTTTACTTGTCGTATCCATTCGGCTATTCTTTCGATTCCTATATTATCGAGCAGATGTTCAGCATTGATAATTTTGAGTACTACTTCGTCAGTAGTTGATGGTTAACTTAGGTAATAACGTGTATGTTAATGAATCAGAAGATTACCTGATTTTTGAATTCTTCATTCTGCTGGGAAGATGTAAATGATAATGTGAACATTTGTTTCACTTTTCAGACACTTAGTAGGATAATTAATGGCAGAAATCTTCGCTACATTAATTGAAGTAGCATTGAAGATATTCCTATTTTGATTGATGGCTCCCTTTTCGAGCAACAGACGAACAGTTTGAAAAAGATCATTAGCAAAAGTAGCATGTAGTGTCGTGCTTCTATTCGGCTTGAGACGGTCTACGCCAACAAGTAGAAGCATCGGTGGCAATCACTATGGAAGTGTTAAATCGTTATTTTCACAAGCATAGAAAAATTTACTTACATCCATTACCGACAAATGGAATTATGACGAAACGCTGTTTCTGTGAAAAAAAAGTACTTTCTCCTTAGGTATTAATTTTAAAAAATCTCTAATTATTCTCAAGTATTCTGTTCACGGGTGGACAATATTCAAGGCATCATGATCAACAAAATCAGACAAGGTAGAAATCTACGACGGTTGACGTATTGAAAAAGTCACATATAATGCATTGAAATAGCGAGTTTTTTACATCTTCTAAACACTTTTCATATCAGCGAAGGACAGGTAAGAAGATCAGTCGTACTTCTAGTCATGTCGGTACGTCCTGTCTAGCCTTTTTGAGGGTATGAGTGTAAGTGGCTGCAGGTGTTATTACAGTATTGAAGAGGCCATACGTCCGCATCTACATCAACACTCTAGTTTTACGACTTCCTTGCCATTTGTTGAATTAGTATTCTGTATGTATTAGGGGAAAGGTAGAAGAAAGTATGTATATGTTCATTGACGTATAGAGGAGGTATTGTAATCAGATTAGAATTGAGGATTTTTCGAGTATTTTTGTTCCTTTTGCATATTTTCGCTGTTGAGTTTTGTTTAGCTCCTTGCAATGCTTTTCTTACTTCGTGTCATATCTTTCATTCGTTTTATGAATCGCCAACACTTATCTAGAACAATTAAAATATACCATTGTATATGTAGTGCTTATATATGTAGGAATCAAGTGAAAGTTATGTATAGATTTATATGTCAAATGTAGCGATATTTCCAGTGAGATGATATCATTCATAAACACGCTATGCGAACGTTGATGAATTCTATTAGATAAAATATCTAGAGTTGTATAGTTTGGTTTGTAAAGTAGATTGAATCTCGGGAAAAGTTGTAGTTTAAGTTTCATTGTAGTAGAATATCCATTCCGTTGATATTTATGGTTTGGATTTTGTGCATGATTATTTCGCCAAAAAACAGTTTAGTGTTTATTTTCCTCTTACATTCAGCTCGTTGTATCATTCTTGTAGCACATTGTTTAATGATCGATATAATTTGATCGAAGTTTGTGTTATCATCAATTTTGTCTCTGATGTTGAGCAATTTAACTTGTTTGTTAACTGCTTGAGGGTGTTGGTGTGAGTGTGGCTATGAATGAGCTTAGTGTTGAGGTGAACTTTGGTGTAAATGAGAAAAGTATATTTATCCCAACATCCACTCATACCCTTCACTTTGCATTTTGTGGTATATTGTGTTTTTTAATACAACATATTAAATGATTAAAAATTGAGACGCAAAACACGACTATTAATTGTATCCCGCACGTTATTATTTGTTCACTTTCAAGACTATTTCTAATGTATTGGGAAACACTTTGTAGGACTCACATATATTTTTGAAAAGAATAGTCAATGTAAGTTTTATGTTGAAGTGTCCTGACTTCCCCGCTCCACCCACACCTCCATTACAATCCTGAGTAACAAGTGTACTCTCCCTCCAGCTTACGGACCTTATGAACTAAGGTATTTCCTCGTGCCACAGTTGTCATTGGATCAATATAAAAAGCGTGATTTCATCAGTTTCTGACTTTTAAAAATAGTCAATAACAGTTTTTTTTTTGAGTTTATCGCAGGGGTGGTCGTAGTGGCTCACGGCTTAAAATCAGGAAAGTAGGCAGGAAACTGTAAATCGATTTGAATATCGCGATTGAAGAAAATCGCTCATTAACGAATCAGATATGGCTGAACCAGCTGACGTTCACATTGTGGACAGACGACACACGAGCTGATCAAGAGGAAATTATGGTGCAGTAACCTTTTCTTTCTTGAAATAAATACCTGTGGTTGTATATATCTTTTCATTCTTTCTTTTGCTGTTGCACTATTTCTCTTCCTCTCTTCGAATATTGTTAATAAACAATGTCGATTGCATATTGTTGTCGACAAACATGTCCATTTAAGTGGCTACTGTGAATTTCGATAAAGATGAATTTTGTACCAAACAAAGGTTTCTCAAAGAAGGTTCCACTGGTAGACGACGATCTATCTGATATCTAAGCCCAGAAGGGAGTGAAAATTTGTTCACGTACAGATATAAAAATACTTTTGTTTCATGTTCTTTCTCAAAACTACAATGCACTTTTAAGACTGTCGGGCAGCAAAAAAAAAATTCTGCATCTATGAAAGCACCCTTTTTCTCACTAAAGAATGTTCCTATTAAAAATTTCAACATTTGTTCACTATAGAAGGAAGTAAAAGTCACGCCTTCCACTGTCAATGGTGGCTATAATATTCTGAATTTTAATGGTGAACTTAGAGTGAAATTGAAAGAAATGCTACTATGTCCTTTTGTCAATGCCACTTTAAACAATAGAATCATATACCATAATCGAAGCCGATTTTATTTGATTGGTTTTTAATAATCTAATTCTAACTTGATTTGATTCGATGCCATTCGATTCAGATGGGAGAAGAAGAATGGTCCATTTAAAAAATCATTTGAAAATCTAGTTTGCAAAGTGGAAGTTTTGCAAAATAGGAAAAAATTGTATTTAAATTTTTTTTGAGAAGTTTTCTTTCAGCACTAGGTAAAATACTTGTTGAAGACTCCATTCTATCAACAACCTTCTTAAATAGAGAGAGACTAACCTATTCTCTCTCTCCCTGTTACGCTTATCCAGAACAGCGCTACTTAGAGTTAATGTACAAAAGATGCGCAAAAACTTATTTTTTGTAAAACAATCCAACACGTATGTTTATATCAAGAGACTAAAGAACATAATGCGATTTCCACATGTTAGTCTCAAAAAGAGTGTGTTAACAAGTTTTTTTTATGTCACTTAGATGAATATTAGAAAAAAAGAGCGACTTCAACCTAATGTATTATTGTTCTGAAAGGGGAATAAAAATGCAAAAGAGTGATAGCTGATCAAATTGATAGCTTGTCATGTGGTAGGATGCCGGAAAAGTTTGCACTTGCCAATGGACAGCCATCACCCGTGATACCACCAGTTCCCCACCATGTCGGAAAGTTAATATTATTGTTTGTCAGAGCGAAAAAGATAGTGAGTGCGCACACAACCACACCACAGCTCATTGCTGCCGAAAATACAAACGCGTACCTTTTCCACCATGCATGAGCATAACGAAAAATTACAAAATTGAATAGAAAGCCAACGATGAACCATGCCGAATATTCGCCAGCTGGTGCTGGTGGTATTCTACTAGTGCTAATAAGTATGACTGGAAAATGCACGTATTGAAGCCATTTAACTTTTGGATATTTCATACGTAGAAACCAAACAGGTACTGGTAAGAGTGCACCGATCAGAAAGCCAAAAAGAAGTGGCCAATATATAGATTGGGAACCGAAGACTTTTTTTAGACCTAGAAGAAAATATGAGAAATCAAAGTTTCATTTATTGTCGAAATCTCAATAAAAATTGCAGAATGAATGAATCTCTCTTGGAACAACTCAGAGGCATGTTCATCAGAAAAATTACAAAAAATTCAGAAAGTGTCTGTTTTGTTACTTCAAGGAGCTCACTTATTAATAACCAGTCTATACAACCAAGGTAGCAAACTATTATTTAAGTTGCGAAACTAGTCATGTACATGCAAAAACTATCATAGACCATACTCAGAAGCGAACTGGTGGGTCCACCAGTTACCGATTTGGTGTGATTGGATTTTAAAATCGGCTCGTTGTTACTGTTTTTATGCCGATTTCTTTTATTGACCTTTTCAGGCGCTAAAGCTTGCCTATTTTGCTCGTTCTTAACGATTGCCATGGTTTTAAGGATCAATAGATATGAGCTTGGAAGTGTCTTGCTTACAAGTTTCGAGTCGCTATCAAAATCGTAGCTTTAAATATTGAGTTAACACATTCTCATCTTAGGATGAGAGTCTCGTATCAAGCTGAATAAATTTATTATGTTTACAAAAAGTTAGCTAGGTATTATAAGTGAACTTCACTTTAACTTAAAGATTTTTCATCTCGAAATCCCGAGTTCACTTTTCTGGACTACTTTTAGCCGATTTTCATAAAGTTTCAATGGCTAGTAGTTTTTAGTTCATAATTTCATTGCAAAATATCAGAAAATTTTGCGTTCTTTTGCCATGACCTCGACAACTACTAGCATCATACAAATTTGAAAATATTTAGATATTAAAAAACTGTAAAATAGAAGATCTAATATAAAAGTCGTACATTTTAGCTCATCTTATTGGTCTGTCGACAATAGTATCCTTTTACGAATTGAGATGCCTTTCAGCTGTGTTAAATAATTATTTCAAATAGGAATAGATCAAACTTAACAAACTGTAAAGAACTTATATTATTACTAGAAAAAGAAACTGAAATATTTATTTTATGACAAACAACTGATAATGCTCATATGAACTCTTCATGATTTTTATGTTATGAGTAACTTTTCTGTCCAAATACTCATATTCGAAAGAGCGTCTGACGCTGTACAAGATAGCAGATGATTTAAAGTTTCCCAAAAAACGATATTCGATTTTGAGAGGCAGTTTTCTGGAAAATATGCGGCATCAGATGCTCTTTCGGATATAAATATTTGGAAAGAAACATTACTCACTGTTCAATATTATATGTTCAGTTTCATTATGACTCAATATTGATGGGTGTATTTTTTTTATAAATACAGTATAAACACAGCCTGTCATTTTAGCACAAGTCGCATCTCAAAATGCTAACTTTATAAGATAGTTATGCACAAAACAAAATTGTCCGAAAAATGATGTCCAGTATTGTATATGCCAGAAATAGAACCGTAATAAGTTCAAGAAGTTATTGACGTGAATACAAATTCAGTAGTAGACGCCTTATTTTAGAATGAATCGTGATTTTAGACAGTAATCTTTCATTTAATCGCTATGTAACAGTATCTTTGCCAATCGTATAATTTATTTTCGGTACAAACCATGATTTGATAGCTGTGTTCGCATTCTGTAGTAAAACATTAATTCCAAACAATATTTAATTTTACTGAGTGTCATATCTTTCTATTAGATACCGTACATCTTTGATGATATACTCATTACATCGACCGTTTACATTTGTTGACTTTGAAACAATTAATGGCGAATGTCAATAGTGAAGACGTGTTTACTTAAAATTCGACAGTGATCGACAATAAACGAGCAAAATTTTTACCGAAAAATGAACTTGAATGATGCCTAATATACCGTGTCTCTGGATATTAACGTGTTAAAAGCCTGTTGCAATACATTTTTAAAGCTAAGAGAATATCTCATCAAATTTTGAAAACAACCCTTCATTCAAATATCAAAATAATGTTATATATGGACACCCAACAACTAGTTTGCGGCAATATTATATGTAAAAAATGTTCCCATGAACTAGAACTTTCCTACTTTTAGATATCGATCTCAAAGAATTGAGATAGATCTTAATTACCTACAGCACCCCATATGATTGATTCAGAATAGACAGTAGCCACTATTGGACACGTCCATTTGATATTTTTCGATGTACAAATATGTGGAACCGTATTTATGAGATATATAGCAGTCCAGAAATGTACAACACAAGCAATAGTAGTGGCAACGATCTGCATAGTAAACATGACACGGGGAGGAATCTGAAAGAAAAAACATAAATGATATTGTTTACATACCTTTGTTTTCACGCTTAATCAATCTCACTTTCATATAGTGTCCAAGCTTTAAGTCGGAGAGAAAAAATAACGCTTGACCCTCCACTATAGATGCATATGTTTTAAACGTCACATTTGCAATTGGATCACCAGGCATAATTAAACTGGCTACGCATTCAGCGATGATATTAAGACCTACAACTAACTGATGTAATCAAGAAAACATTACTAAAGAATGTTTTTACCTAGTGTTACACCGGTCACTGCTTTCATGATAGCATTGGGTAGAAGAAAAATGAATGCGATAGCCACGGCAACTAGAAAACACACCCGATCTTCGCAAATTATGAGAACCAAACTTGGTTTCAAACATACGAAAAAGCATGTACCAGGGCATGAGTTGACCAACTTGGCAAACAATGAGCGCAATGACAAAGGCAACAACCAATACAATTGTATACCTGTAGATAAAAGTAAAGAACTGATTTCAGATGAAGCAATTGACAAACATCTCTCGCACATACCACCATCCGGGTGCCTCCTTATATTGAGACATCAATTTACCATGAATATCATAGTTGGCATTGGATATCGATGAACGTAATTGGTTGATGATGTTTGTACCTTCAACAGTCAATAGTTGCAAGATTATATATCTTACTGAACAGACAGCATTTGTTTAATTACCATCATTGAGAAAAGTGTGAACAAGAGTGCAAGTAACTGCAGCAAATTGGATTCCATACTTGAAAGCGAATAGAGCTGTTATGCGCAATGGACCTGAAATAAACATATGTCGAAAGTAGTTGAACATGAAAGAAAATCAGAACCGTAAAGGTTATATGCTGTTTCGTTTAAATGTAAATGTGAATCTAGTACAACATTGACATTATAATAATAGCCTTCGACAGTAAAGACTCGATTTGAGACAATGGGCATCGCTTTCGAATTCCACAAATTGGTATAGTAAGCAGCTGGTGTAATAATCCATACAAGAATGACAAATCCGACAAAAATATTCAATTGAGCCCTAGGCGAAACGAATATTTATTTATCTGATAATTCATCGTATTATCATACCAGAAAGGAATAGCAATGGGCGAGTCCAAAAATGATACCCATGCGTTCCAGTCCAATTCTAACGAGCCTAATCCAAGTCCATTAACTCCTGTGACTTGAGAAAGTACAATATTGGTTGGATCGATTAAGCAGAACAAGGAGAAAACAGATAGAATGGGACAAATATAACCGGGAATCCAATACCATAAAAATTGAAAGAAGAAAATCAACAAGAAAAAATGGAAACGAGACATTCGTCGATTTGATTTGGCTGTATTCTTTTCGTAGTTTTCTCTATCATCATTAGCATCGGTATGGAGAACACGAAAGAGAGCACAATTAATAAGATTAGCCGGCCATATCATTGCTGCTGGCCATACAACAAATTTTCGCATGATACCTGCCAAGCCATAACCGAGCGTTTCAGAAGATATCACAAAAAGTAGACCGAGCACATAGCCCATTGAATGATTGTAGAAAACACGTTGAAGAACTATAACTTCGATGGCGTATGATGTAACCTACGGATTTTGATTGGAAATGCAATGGTTAACAAAGGTAACTATAAGTTTCATATCAATTTTTGAAATCAAAACCAGATATATTTTGTTTTATAGAGAAAAGTTTCCTGGGTCTAATGGTCTATGTCCCTTCAAGTTCTATTGCGTACCGTTGAGATATCAACAGAGGACACCACTTGCGTCCCCATCACAGTAGAATTCAGTGAACATTGTGTCCTCTGATGATATTTCAACGATACGCAATAGAACAAGTAACGTTCATCGGTTCGACTCATTTGACCCTCGACTGTATCAGACAGAAGTATATAAGTCTCATTCATGGACACCCAGTTATGAAACAGCTGATTAAGGGAGAACTTATCACATCAGTCAAAGATTGACTGAATTTTCATTCTGAAAAGTTGAATTTGTTGAAAATTCAATATTAAAAGCTCGAGAATTGAATACTTAGCCAACGTTTTTTATGATGTTTCACCTCCCACTATGACAAAAACTTATTTTATTTCATATAACCGTTCCTACACTCGAGAAAAAATTTATTTTCTCAAAAAAAACCTTTTCTTCTGTACCCAAAAAAAATTCAATTCAAAATTTCGAGAAACTGACCTCAGATTCGGATTTTCCGACCTTGATTTACTTTCGTCAACTTTTATACAATATGGTTATTTTTGCAAAAAACCCTTTCCTCAATCTAAAAAATCAATTGAAAATATCGAGAAACTGACTTCAGATTCGAATTCCCGACCCCGATTTACTTTCGTCAACCTTTATAAAATATCATTATTTTCTCAAAAAACCCTTTTCTTGACCCTAAAAACCCAATTCAAAATTTTGAGAAACTGACTTCAGATTCGGATTCCCCGACTCCGATTTACTTCGGTCAACCTTTATAAAAAATTTTCTAAAGTGGATGTTTTTTTTGACACTGATGTTTTTTGACCCCGATGCAGACACACACAAACTTTTTTTTTTCATATGACCCTCCCTACAGTCGAAGGAACTTGATAATACATACACTATTAGTTTGAGGGAACATTCATCTACAAACTTACACATTCCGTTTTGAGATCAAAACCTTATAGTTGCATGAGGAGACTTACAGCCGCTGTACTTGCCATTGTTGAAATAATGCAATGTTCTTTGATTGAGAAGGGACCTGGATTCAATGAGAATTCCCATCTTCCACTGAACAGCGTAAATGTTCGATTAGGTAACAGCGAGGCCATCGCTTTACCCATGGGATAGGAGAGCAGTTGCGCAATAGTCATACCAAGAACAATAGGCATTGTGCGCAAAGCAAAGAATTGATTGACAAACGCAAGAATACAAGTGAATAGGAGACCAAGAGTGCATGAACGAAATGTGACACAGGGAAGTGTTGGATCATCTCGGTTCGATACATTGATTGCTACTATTTCGTATGGAGATTCTTCGTCAAATAAAGATGGTTGAGTATTTTCTACTATAGGTGATATTATCTTGTCCTTGTCGTCAATCAATGCTTGTGGATTATTTTGAAGTAAGGGTAAAGCTTCTATGTCCACATCGAAATAGATATCATTCTCTGGCATGCCAACTGACAAAAGAACTTTTTCTTAATGAAACGGAAACCTCGAGAATTCGTTTTCTTGTTCAAGTACCTATAAATAATATCTAAAATAAATGGTTTGATTATTGTTTTCGTTAACAATAAAAATGTTAGATTCTGGAAAAGATGTGTCTATAAAAGAGTAGTTTTATTAAACAAAACCAAGCAACATTTTTTCGTTCAATACTAAGAACATAAAAGAAATACTATAACGAATTTTATACATCTAGGAGTCTCTGTGATCAAGTTACAATTCGCAAATGTTCGTTTTACTCGTTGTTTTGAGATATTTGAAAAATTGAATTCTTTTGAAAGTTGTTCAAAAAGCGAGAGAAAGTGAAAATAATTGACTATTCATGCTTTGGTAGCTTAATTACGATTTTCGACATTCAAATAGTGAAACCTTTAATTTCATTAGAACGACATTTCTTAGGAAATCATGACAAGCAAGCAAGAAATTACAGTTCGAAATAGCTTTGTTCTTGTTTCTCTTACACTTTTCTTCTGACTGTTCCAAGAAACAACAAAGACATTTGAAGAAAAAATGAGGCGCATTGATTTCATCGATGTCTACACTTTTATTCCCTCGAATTCTCTCGTTTGTAAAGAATGAAAACTATATTGAGGTCGCTACCTTATTATCTCAGGTCAAACGTTACGACTGTCGTAAGTCGTCGTATACGACCAACGTAAACCAGTATACACTCTCATGTTCCATAGAAGTTATATATATTCTCATCATTGAAGAGGAAGGCAAGTTTTCTGCACCTTTCTTCTAGAAAATAAAAGAAGAAAAAATTATTTTGTTTTTAGTTTTTTACATCTATGCCAACAACAGATCTAATCGTACATGTTTATTTAATAGATTAAAGAGTACTTTTTTTAAAATTATTGCTTAACTTATCAAATAAATACTTATGATTGGATATGTCATTAGAATGAATCTAAACAAAAAAAAAATAAGAACTTAGTTTTGTAAATGAATACTTACGATTGAAGTTGTTGCTGCGATGAATCTATATTAAAAAAATTAATTTTTTCAAACAAATACTCACCATTAGATCTGTGACCAGAATAAGTTTAAACAAAAATAAATAGGATTTTAATTTTTTAAAAGTCAATATTTATCAAGGGATCCACTATTGTAGCACCTCTAAATCAGAAAAAGTATAATTTGATTTTGTAAGTAAATACTATTTCATTTTTCTAAATAGACACTTACTATTGAATCCGCCATTGTGATAAATTTAAAGAAAAATTTAGTTTATTTAATTAAATAAATATGTACGATAGAATCTATTGTTTAGATAAATTTAAATACAGATATACAATTTAGATTTTTTTTAATGAAAATGCTTTCTAATGAATGGATCTGTGGGTGCAGGGGCGAGTGAGTGTGATTTTTTTAATTGACACCGACCATTGAATTTGACGCAAGACTCAAAATATAAAAGCCTTGATCGATGGGCATCTCAATTCACGAACGATCGCATACGATTGTATACGATAGTCGTGCACAATTGTTTTCAATCATGCTTTTCAATCTGGATACGTTTCTTAATGATTTCTACAAAACTTCTGTTGTTGACTATTTACTTATGCGTCGTTGCATATTATCAAGCAATGTATCAGCCAATTGTACATAAAAAAATGCAGCAGAAATAAGAAGTCGCTCATGTTACATATTGGTTGTTATCATCAAACTTCACACATGCAATAGCACAACGAAAAAAACTGAGAGAAAAATGATACTTCCTAATGAAGCGTAACGGATGAAGAATATTATATATGCATATTACAATAAAATATGAAGCATGTCTTGCATCGTGTGACACAGCGCACATATTGAAGTATGCATGAGGCCCTATGAAAAAGCCGTTTATACAAAAACATTTATCGTTCTTCTCAAAGAAAAAAAAGATAATAAACAGACAAAACAAAAAAAGAGATGATCATTATATATCTTGCTGTTTGAAAGCTTAACGTTTCAAAGGATGATTCATGTTTCATAATCCTTGAAACGTTTATCTAAGTCAATATCTTCGAGAATGGAAGTAGCGATAAATGTTTATAATCATGATTTTTTCCGTTGCAACCTGATATAACCAGTGTAAAATACTCCTAAAAAATCTAGATTGTCTTTGCTTACTGGTGCACCAATTCCATTTTCTTTGTACGAAGCCTCCATTTTTCGCAGGTTAATCTAATTAAAATTGAAAAGGATCCCCCAATCGATCGAAAAAAACTATAGTTCACCGATTATCAATGATTATTCAACTTATAATCTGTTTTTAATTTTATCAATCGATTACAAAGCAGTTGATAAATATCTGTAAGTTGTATACAGAAGTAAATTATTCGGACAAATATGAGGATTGAGTGTGTGTGTGTGGATGCTGGTGCTATGTACATATGAATGAGATGCGGATGTGGATATGAGTGTTCGTTTGTTGTAATCGAGACTCAAAACCACAACCATACACATAGATGGTTTAATATATGGGCGATCTTCATTTTTGTATGTGAAGAGCACGTAATGATTTATACTCTATTTTCTTGTTTATAGCTGCTCTCTAGTCTTAAGAGAAACAGCAGATTGAAAGAATTCATATGAAGTTTTTTTTTTATGATGTTCAAATTTATTTTTATTATAATATGTTGACTATATGATACATTTATCAATACGTTTTATGATTGACATGTAAAAGAATGTTGTTTGAAAAAATATGAAAATAATTTTCTTTTTTATTGAAACAAAGACAAAAAAAGATTTATATAAAACTGACATACTATGAAGAACAAAACCACAAACAATGGCGTTAACCGAAAATATGATATTCAAACAAAAAGAAAAGAGAAAAGAATAACATTTTATCAATTATCAGATGTGTTTCTTTTTATTGACACCACAGATTTTTTCTATCTGTCAGAAATCATTGCCTGTTATTTGAATACATAATAAATATTTATTTATTCTATTGGTTCTAATTGATGATTCTACTTGCTAAAGATTCATCATTATCTGTATCACTTTCAATAAAACGCTGACATTATTTTGAGTGGTTTTACAACAATTATATAGAGAATACTTGAATATGAGTTTTTTTAAATTTGAATTTTGATGAAACATCGAGTTTTGTGAGCACGTTTTCTATGTTATGTTGGAACTGTTTTGGAACGATAATGAACAACAATTGTTGTTAGTTGGTATAAGATTTCTTTATTTGTTTAAATACTTAATGAAAGGTTTTCTTCATTTTATATGAGGACATTGTTTCATTCAATTTTGGTGTTACAATACAAGGTATTGAACTGAAAATTGATACTAATCACGAGTCTTTCATTGTTTCTGTTAGCTGATCTTTAAAAAACACACATAAATGCATATCACAACGACATAAATTTAAATAACGTAAAGAATAGACATGTTCGAAGTCAGTCTCGGTCACAAGTACTACGGAAAAAAGAAACTTCTAAGACCGGAATTGGAAACACGAGAAAAGAGATTGTTCATATGGGAACTCAAGGTTTTAAGCAAATCAGCTTCCAAATCAAATCAATCAAAGCATATTTTAAGAGAAAAACTAAATAAATCAGACGAAGAGTATTGACGAATTTTCACGAGATCGGAACCAAAAAATTTTGACTTTGCACATCTCGAATGAAGAGATATACAATTCAAATTGAGAAACAAGAGAAAATATATTAATTTCATGTTAGATAGGGGTACTCAGGAAAAAAAATGAAATTTTGATAGTGTAAGCAACAGCTTATATTTATAAAACTTTTGTCATGTGAAAAATTCTTTCTGTACCAATTGATGTATTTCAAACCTTGTTACACTTCTAGGATGTTTAAATCATGTCATTTTAAAATTAGCCTCTTTAGTTAATTAATTTCTTGAAAAAATTGAAATTTTAATTAGTGTACTTACGTGAAAATATGCCTAGTTTTTAGGATTTGGAGCTGACAGTCTTAAAAACCTGAGGTTAACATTATTTCCAGTATTTCGAAACTCTAAAAATTTCTTTGTAAATCACGAAAACTGTTTTAGTTTTCCGAATAATTCGGCCATTCAAAAGTATGAAAATACATAGGACATAATAGAAGATCTTCCTAATGAAACATATATACATTTTAGAAGACTCAGGAGATTTTCTGCTGTGAAAAAAAGTATCTTGAACTCGCTTTTTTCAGATTAAGTCTCAGTTTACTCCTGCCTTTTTTTGCTTGTGAATTACTGTCGAAATGAACTGACATTCCTGTGTCTATAGTACTGATCGCTTACGTCCAATACTCATCTACCAAAGTAGAAGTGTGCTGGGAATGCTTTCAATCAGAAAAATATTCAAAAACGTGAGGAAAAAAACAAAGTAATAGAAGTGTCGAAGTTGATTATATATATACGGGAGTCCTACCTTCGGATACATTGGTGATTCCGTCACATCAGTTCTACAGCAAGTTGACGTATATCTAACAAGTAATTAATTAGATCTGAACGTTCTAATATTGAAATCATTGAATGAAATGTAAAATATGGTAGTAAAGCTAATCATTTTTTCAGTGTTAAGTAATGAATATCATTATTATTTAGAAACTAAACTGAAAAAGAAAACAAAATATTTATTCAAAATGAAAAAAAATAAATTTTTATAATATCTATTTCCAGTTCTTGATCACCAAGTGATGCTTTTTCATAATACTTTCGATTATGTACAATAGCTTGTAGTTGTCGATCGATTTCTTCATCAATTTCTGCATCAGCAGCCATCGTTCGATTTGGTTCCTAAGTAAAAAAAAACAAACAAATAAAAAAATGAGAATTTTTTTATTTTCTTTTTTCATAATTAAATCAAGCCTTTTCATTAATACAACAACAAATTGTGCCATAAGAACAAAAGTAACAAAATAAATCGATGATACTACAGAATGAAATGATCTTTTCCACTATTTATTTGATGGTCTGGACTTAATGCATTCTATAAGCAAACAGAAAAGTTTATGTTACAAGGAAAAAACAAAGATATGTAATTCAAAACGACTAATTTTTACAATACTATTCTAATTATCATCAATTGCAATACGAAATAAGATTAAAAATGACATACCAACATCTTTGAAATTTAAATGTTTATTAAACCCAGACAATGGTCGTTCATCAGCATATTTTAATTTTCCAAATAATTCAATATCAAGTGCAGTATAAATAAAGAAAAGAAAAAAAAAGACATTTAGTATCATCAACATCGAAATCATAATTTCATTTACCAAATTTTCAACTTATGAAAGAGCTTTTATATGCATGTTTACATAAATATTTAAGATATGTAATTGTATCTGGCTAACAACAAAAGTGTATTTGATGAATGTTTAGCCACCATTTCGTTTATTTAACATTCGTTATATTTCACGTTTTTTCGTTTTACTAAATTGTGTTGTAGTAGCAACAAGACATAAATAAATCAAAAAAAAGTAAGATAACCAGAATAAGACATACAAAATAGATCCAAGCTGAAAATGAATAAACATCGTTGAATATAATACATTATATTAACCCAACTTTTTTTGGCTAATTATTTAAAGCAAAAACTGAAATTAAAACAAATGGTTTAAAATATGATACTCAAATATAACGCATAATCAGAAATATTTGTTGTATTCAATTATAGAAAACACCGATTACATAATAAGTCTTATTATTTTCTTAAGAAGTATAAACAAAATGAATTCATAGATTTCTGAAGGAGCAGAAGATATTGATCATATCTCTACATTAGTGAAGATGAAAGAAATGATTAAAACTCATTAACGATCAGCTAGAAGTTCTATCTCATTTTATTAAATACACGTTTGTATACTTAAGGATCCATATTTTAATAATTAAAAATGAAATAATGAACGAATTGTATCGTAATCAAATCATATTAATTTTATTTTATAATGAATTTAAATATCTTATTCGTTAACTAATCCGATACCAACAACATTATTGTGGATTAATTCATGTATTAAAATAATGAAGACTCCTATGTGAACATTAAACATTATAGTTGAAAAAAATACTTGTATTGTTTTTTTTGACTACTGCCATAAATCATAATGTTCTTTGAGTTTTCAATATATCATAGTGAGTGCAATTTTTCACTAATTGTTTCTTTTAATATTCAATTAATTTTTTTGTCCTGATGATTATCAATATAAAAGAAAAGAATTTTCATAAGAGTGTAATCCATTGACAATATTTTTTTTTTTATTAAATAGAATTATTTTGCTTTCAAAACAGAACTAATTCACTATGAAGGTTATATAATACAGTTCATCTGCTCATTTCATGTTTATTAATGAAAATATTAATAGTTGATTTACTTTCACATATTATAGATTTTTCTAGACTAGTCTATGATCTGTTGTGTAAAATGACGAATTAACTGAAAATGATTGGATGAAACCTTCACAGAAAATTAAGTTGCGTTTTCCGTATTCTGATTATATTTGAATTATTGTACATGAATTTCATATGTGGAATTGATGGTTACGCTTTCGATCTCTAGTGAAAAAATTAAATTCAAAATCTTTAGTACAGTTATGTCAATATTTATTGCATGTTGAATATTACGGTGTGTTAGATGCTATTAAGTTATATCATTATGAAAATGGTAAACAAGTAACTATATTACAGCACCAAATACAAAAATTTTGAATTTAGTCCATCGCTTTGTTAGTATAATATAATTTCATAGATCTTCTTCTCTTCATTCCCACATTCAAGATCATGGGAATCAGGAATAAATGATTTATTATAGTGTCGCAAGGTGTACTGCAATATTTATACTGTGCAACAAGAAATTTTTAGCTGAAAAAGGAAATATATTAACGCACACATAAACCTTGTATTTGATTAATTCTATTACTCTGATATTTTTTTTTCTTTAATTTAAAAAATAAAGTGATCAATCAAAAGCAACTTCAAAGCGCTTGATAAAAGCGTGTTAACCGATGATTCTAGTCGTCAAGAAATAACTCTTTGATTTCTCTTGAGGACGTTTCACAATATTATCCACCGATGTTTTCATTTCATTTTCATCATGTTAACATCTTTGATTTCTAACTTAGTTTATACCTAAGAGGGAACCTCACCAACTAATACCCTATTCGGGTGAAGTTATATAATTTACAAAAAAACGCCGAAAATGAAAAATGTCGAACAGCTCCAATACAAAAAAATTAAACTGATAATTGTTCTGTCTGCAAAGGTGTTTGTCTCACGTGAAATTTTTGTGAGATTGATTTCGATGAGAATGTATAAATAAAAATTATCTTTTCTATCGACAAACAAATACTGAACAATAGGTTTGTTTGTGACAGATCGTGGGTATTAATGTTCCCGAACAGAACATTTACACCCTTGTATTCTTGTGTCTTTTTTTGTAATATATAGTGAACAAATCACATGATCAAAAAATACAATCATTTTATAGAAGTCTAAATAGGCTACAAAAAAGACACGTAAGATCAGACCCAGAAAAAATAATATTCTCCTGAGTAGCTGCCTAATCCGAGTTCGAATATAAATGAAAATTTCGAACGCGCACCCCCTTTCCAATGGCCGAAGCAAAAGATAAAATTTTTCTCGAACTCTACTTCTCGAATAGAGACTAGGGTGTCATATAATTACGGCAAAAAAAAAGACAATGTTATTAATACGATAATACAAAATTCTGTTTCAAAGGGGTCTCTATGTACGTTCAGGAAAAAACGAACAGCTACAATTTATCTCAATTACAACCTGTAATTAAAATTGAGTGATGACGCGTTTGGAAATAAAGAATATAAATGAAGTTTTTTAGCATATGCAGCAGCCTCGCTATAGAGATGTATTCAACTTCCAGCAATCAATAGTGAAGCTTTGCTGCGATTTCTTTACTGGTTTTAAATGTTTCAAATCTCGAAATGAAGATGGACTTTACGATGCACACAGAGACATGCATGGGTCGCGGCTCTTCTGGGGACACTTCGCGACCCCATGCCGTGACGTAGATATAAAAGGTGAGTAATGTGGGGAAACACACTTCTTCCTAATAAGTATTTATCATGGCAGATTTCCGATATGTGAATGCATTATAAGACAATGACAGATCAACTACTTAACAGGAGTGCGTCTTTCCAGGTACCAAGCGTTCAATAGTTAAACTCGAGTTATAGACTCGATATGTCTTGTATAATTCAGATACAATAATAATTTTTGCCTTTTTGTCTTTTTTACACGGGTGTCTAATTCGAATTATAAATTCGAATTCGAAAAAAATTTATCTTATTTCTTTTTACCATAGTTGTATAGGTGTCTTATTTGAATTAGTAATTCAAATTCGAAAAAATTTTACCTTTTGCTTTGGCTAAGCTGGAAAAGAGGAGTGCTTCATTTTTTTTTCTTTTCGAAGCGATTCTATGCAGTTGAAGTTTCATTTATATTCTAACTCGAATTAGGCATTTCATGAAGTGATGAGAGCAATAAGGACAAAATTTGAACAAGACTTTAATGCCGAAAACAAACTGCATGAATTAAAAGAACAAGCGATTACTCAATGCTAACAAGAAAAACGGAAAACAAACAAGAAGAAAGATTACGACAATCACTCATTACACAAGCACTTCAAACTTCAGTCAACTATATGAAAGAAATTGTACAGATCATTAATTAACCAAAATGATGTTCATACAATCTATTATGTTTTTCATGAATAAAATGTCTGAATCTTGCCATGATGAACACGTTTAGTTCTCTTGAAAATAAAATGCTTGGATGTGGGTGTGGGATGTGGATGCGGGTGTGAGTGTGAGTGTGGGATGTGGGTGCGGGCGTGAATGTGAGTGTGATTTTTATTGTGTTACCATCCAAACCTACACCCATCCACACTCACATCCACACCCACACCGACACCCTACACTCACCCACACCCACACCCTCATTTGTTTCAAAAACCGGTGAGATAAGAGCTGATTGCTTGCGTCGTACGCTTGATGTAAATATTGGCATAACAACAGAGCGAAAAATCAACTAGACTGATTACTTCCCAGTCGAGAAGAAAACATCAGAGAAAGAATAGAAACAAGTGAGTCCCGTCGTTTTGTTCTGCCAAAATTGAATTGCTGTCGATATGCACGGACACCATTGATATTCATTGTTGGCATGAAGTCACTAAAAGCTTGAATAAGTTCACGACGAAAGGCCGTTGTGGTGAGAGTGTAGAGAAAAAATGATATACCATGATTCATGAAGAAAGCCAAATGAACAATGGCGCCCACCAGTTTGGCCGTCTCTGTCAATGACGCCGACTCAAATGAGTAGTAAACAAACTTATTGATGATGTAAGGAAGTGTGAGCACTGCATTGAAAATACTATGAGTAATTACAAGACCAATGAAAGAAAACTCTCTCCGAGATAGAGTGGGATGCACGAGACGTCGAATGCGACGTATCTCAGTGACGGTAGCAACATTGATAATAGCCATAATTATAATAGGACATAGTCCGTAGAAAATACAAAAGAAGATATCAAAAAGGTAACGATAAACACCGAGTCGCGCATAGCATTCGCCCTGATTGATCTCGAACAGAAATGGAATATGTAAATTGATAAGGAGACAGAAGGCAATGAGTAAAGCAATTATTATACATGTTGTTCGACGCTCACAAAAAAGCACGTAACAGTGATTATTCTTGGTGAGTTGAGCCTGCCGAACACGAGCATATCGATTGATACAGGCCGATGTGAGTAAAAATGATGAAAGTAGATAGTTGACATGAGTCAAATAGCGACGGATCTTACACCAAATCAATATATGATTTTCCAGTGGTAGAAGAAAACCGTTGGTGAGCGATCGGACAAGTAAACCAATAGTGAGAACCAGATAATTATTGAGAGAATAAGCAATAAAATAGATTGAACATGAATTAGAACGAAATTTTTTACGCAAGAATACGATCAAATTGAGTGTATTTCCGATGAGCCCGAGTCCAAAGACGGCAAGATAGATGTAACGTGAAAAGATGTAAATTCGAACAAATATTAACGTGTCATCAGCACCAGTTCTATTCATCATATTCGCTGTTACTCTACTCCTCTATATTCATGTTGCTTCGTGATTATTAAAATAAACTACGCAAATGAATGCAATCATGTTCCTTGCGTTGGAAGATGACGTCATGACATATATTCACTTTCAATTAGAACAGTGTATTATTTGCATATGTAAATTCTGTCCGTATGTGTATATTGCTTCAATTTTCTGCTGGTTGTATATATCGTTTTGCAGGCTTCTTCGTACAAGAAGGTAGATATTACTAATAGTTGACACAGCCATAAAATTGGCGGATTCTGGTCGTTGCTATATTTCTTACTGGAGTTATATTTCATATTTTTTCATATGAAGCTGTCATTCCGAGCAATATAGAAACGATCTATTATATCTCGATTAATTTTTTTTTCGCTGACTCTTCGAGACCTCGGCATCTTGACGAAAGAAAGAAATATCGCTTTGTCTGGTTACACAACTTTCTATGTTTGTATTTCCTAATTCACTATAAAAGTGAGTTTGTCGTGTATTTTTCGATGTCTGATAAGGGTGTAGAAATATAAGAGACAGGCGTATCCATACAATCATGCATGCCGACTCATCAATATGCACTCATCTATAAGAAATACACATATAGATAAGCCAATATACATAGGCAATCAAATATAGGTAAAGAAATAAGGGATCAGTATAAGATATTTCCTATACATCTGGAGTGTGATATATAGGTACAAACGGCTAGATATAAAAACAAGAGTTGATGTATAGAAATAAGGAGTTCGGTATAAAAATGAGGAACATGACATAGTTGTAAGAGTTGTATTTAAAAATAACAGGTTGGATATACGAATAAAGATTCGACATATTTCTACCCAAGAGTATCAATGTCACAGTCGCATCCATTCAAAGTACATACGGTCCGATTGGATTCCGGTGGGATCTTATCGAATTCCATCAGAACCCGTAGGAGTATTGTCGAAATCAGGGCACAGAATGGCATTTGGATCTCCAGTGTTGGAATCTAGTGGTAACCAGTCGAGCGCTAATTATGTGAGTGCTGCTTAGATGGGTACTAATTGAGTGAATACTAATTAGGTATGTGACGATCAAATAGTGAATTTTTAATTTCGAGTTCACATGTTAGGCTCACTTTTTCGGATCTTCTAAGTAATCTACTTCCGTCTGTTTTAGTTACAGATGATTGTGTGAGAAGACTGATATCACCTTATATATACATGTGGCCGCTTACGCATCTCTTATCCGTGGATGTCTATCAGGTCTACTCAATCATATCTCCTCCGCCCATGCGTATCAAATCCCATGGTAGAACATCAATGGAATTTCTAAGGCCTCCGACAATTAAATGTCATTAGATAATCATCAGAATTCGATTATCGGATCTGCCAGCGATTCCGCAAATCCGATATCCGTATAGTTATAATTGAATAAGAAATAGACATGAGTATAATATGCATAGATCAAGTGTTATTACATTGGACATAGCTTGAAGTATGAAAGCGTTTATGAAACGAAAGTAAAAAACAGTAACTCACAAGACTCTTTTCTACGTTTTGTGCGATACTTTTTTTTTAAAGTGTATGATATCTTCATCTTACTTTATAAGAAAAAGCATTCAAAACCTCTCTTAAGCTAAACATACGAATCGTCTTTACCTACACTCATTGATTATGTATGGCATTATTCTAATCGGTTCTTGAATAAATATTAAATTATTGGTTCTCTCTCACGATGTGTTTGTTATACTTACCTACTGCGCATAGTATGTATTGAAAACTATGCATTGGAAGTAAGTATAACAAACGCACTATGTAAGGGAACCAATAGTTTGATATTTGTATAAGAATCGATTAGAATATCGTCATGCATAACCTGTGTTTACCTAGAGAGAGGTTTTTCAATGCTTTTCGTTGTAAAGTAAGACGGTGTAGGTGTGGATGTGAGTGAAAAAGACAACCACACCCACACCTAATTTTTCTTGTTTTCTGCACTTCAGTTATCTTGAATTGAAAAAAGGATCTCCTGATAAATTCATCTTTTTTAGACTCAGTTTGATCGGGAACAGAGGATATCAGAGAAGAATGAAAAGAAACACTATCGGTTTCATCTCGATACTTTGATCCGACGACTGAATGAGTATTTTGAGAGCTTTCGTTCTGAAGATCATCGCAACACAAATCAATAGCTTTGAAATCTGCTTGAGACTATCTCATCAGCTTTCATGGTCTGGGATGAAGAATGAAGACCAAATTGTCTAAATTGTCATTGTTCGAAACGTCCTGAAGATGAGCGAAAACTCATATTGAAGATTCGAAATCATTTGGATCATCTCGCGACATTGACCTCTCTGACAAAATTTGCACAAGTTTCTAGTGAGCCGCCATTATCTAGATCATCCCGATACAAGGTATAAACTTTGTCATAGCAAAAAATACGCTAAGTATGAAAGCCGAATGCATATGCGAAGGACTACGTGAATGCTGTGCTACGCACCGCAGTTATAATTAATATACCATATACTGTCATTTTCAAAAAGCAATGAATTTGGCTGCTTTTGTAAACAGCTCTAGAATGGAAAGAGGTAGGAAACTGTGGTTTTCACAAATCGGTAGCTTTTTTCATGTATAAATTATCTCAAGTGAGCTGTCTTCTTCTCTTTGAATTCAACTAAGAATATTGTTGATTGTTAATTAGAAGAATAGTGCTGAATTTTCAATCAAAGCTATCGATCGCATAGTCTTATCGTTGTCTTTGAGTCATATTCATGTTTTCACTAGTTGAAGCAAAGCAGATTGATTAAAATTTTCGATTAAAATATTCATTTTATCATCTTGAATATACAAACCAAGTTTTAATCTTTCAGTGAATTGTTTTATAATGCATGAAATTCGAATTGTAAAGTTAGAACTAAAAAATTTCATGTTTAATCGTATATAAACTGTCAGTCGATCAATTAATCGAATAACATTCTACTTTATTGATATTCTGATAAAAAATAAAATATCGAAATCTATTATTGCTCTTCAACTAAAATTTAGACAAGTCAAAATGACGTGTCTATCAGTGTCTGTGACTGTTGGAAGTTGTTTTCCACCCTTCGGTAAAAATTCTAGTTCATCAATACAATCCCAGTTCAAGTTAAATGTCTTTAATTCATGGTAACGAAGTGTAAAAGTTATTGTGTGAATTGTCTTTCCAGCACGTCGACCAACAACCGTTAAAATGACTTTATCTTGAAAAGCGCACGTCGCCTCAAAGGATAAAATAGAAAATGTATTCCGAGAATCGCACATTGTAATTGGTTGACAACCAAAATTAAATATGACACATTTATTATTTTGCTTAAAAGCTGTGTCAAAACCAGTATTTGGATATGATATTTTTCCATGTTGGTGAGGCATAAATGCACCATTGTGCCATGTAAAACCAGCATAATTAGATGGAATCGGGTAATATGAATCAAGTTCATCATATTGCTCGATTAAATCATCGAAGTTAATTGTTCTCTTTATTGTAATGTTTTTATGAGCTGCAATGAATAATCATATATGATTTTATTATCATGTGTTTCAAAAGAGAAATATTTGTACATGCTCACGACAAGTCAAATTTTCAACATACCTTTTAAAAGATCAACAGTTTTAGTTAACTCATCAATCTGAAGTTGTTGTGCTTGATATCGTTCGTTGATACTGATAATTTGTTGCTGTTGATTAGTGACTACTTGTTCAAGCTGAGTATTCTTTGTTTGAATGAGTTCTAAAATAGGACGGATTTGTTGATATGGACATAATTTTAAATGATCATTTAGTTGATATCTTGGTCCTATCCAAGGGCATAATATATCGGATGCCGAACAGCAAACATCTGTCTTGGTACATGTCTTTGATATATGATCTGAAAATGAACCACGTGGAATTTTTTCAAGGTCACATGCTAAACATTTGACTAGATATCGATCGATTCGATTTGTAATAAGACGACTTGCTGGTTTTAAATCATCTTCTATTGATAATGAATGACGACAAATTGGACATGATTTATTATCATCAGTATTCTTTCGTAACCATTGTTCGATACATAATCGACAAAATGTATGATCACAAGGTGTACATGTTGCTTTTTCAAATGGTTCATTACAAATCAAACATTTGAATTCATCATCGATTGACGCATCATCCATATAGACAAATCCACACTCATCAGTCATCTTAAATTATTTAAAAAACTAAAGAAATGAAAAGCAAAAGCTCAATCAAATCAACATGCATTGCCATGTTTTTCATCTTACCGTTTGAAACTTTTCTTTTCAACGAACTTATTTTTTGCTAAGACATTACACGATTCACAATTTTCGTTCTTCATACCTTTTGGTTTATTTTATTTGTTCTAATCGTCACGTGGATGTGTTGATGTTGAAAAAAACTCACAGACACACATTATTCGCATGTTAAAAGACGATGAATTTCTCTCGCAATTTAAAATCGATACTAAGAAAACTTGATGTTATTCAATATTATTTGAAGGTGAGACGGACGTAAATATTCTAATGAGGATGTGAATGAGAGTGGATCTTGCTCTCTTACGCATTCACATCCGCTCTTCTATCAGAAAATCTAAACTTTTTCTCAACAAAAATAAATAAATAGAAGTTACTTGAAGTTAGTGAGTGTTATTGCTGCTGTCGGATTAATTCGATTTGATCTCCTTGATTTCAATAAACGAAGATGAGAAGAATAATATGTTTGTACGAAACTCATACCAATAAATGATAATATAAATGTTGACCATGTTAAATGATTTGCCCACCACCCGATATAACCAAATAAATAAAAGATAATTGTTGTACTACATGCAGGCATACCAAATACAAGAATAAAAATAATTAACCATAATATACGCTTTATAACAATAAAATCTCGATTGATTTTTGTTTGTTGTTGTCAAGTGAACTTTAATGAATTCTATCGTATATAACGAAATGTATATACATAGATGACTACTGTTATTGATACAGGTAAAAGCCATATGAGAAAGGCTGCCATTAAAATACCACGATCATTTATCAAATTAATTTGACAATAATAATCTTCATATTGGAAGTTTCCAATAAGAAGAATTGGTAATGGTTAAAGAGAACTTATAATTACTTGAATTAATAAAATAAATATATAAAAATAAATATTAACATGGAAAAAAGGTCGATTATAATAAATAATTCGAAAGAAATGATAAAGAACTTGACTTGTAGTTGAATATAATGAACTAATAAGAGCAACGGTTGATAAATAGACTTTTAAACGACAACATAATGTATCATCATTGATCTGAGACATATCTGGATAAAGATGACCTTTAATCATTGAGAAAGAAACATATCTATTGGAAAAAGAGAAAATATAAATATGCTCATATACATATTAAAACTAAGAAGAAAAAGAATTTTCTCTTTTGATTTTGTTAATTGTCGACGTATTAATATAAGTATGATAAATACAAATGTTTTACAAACAGCTATAATCCATAGACGAATTCCAATTGAATCGAGAATCATATTAGGCACAAAAGATCTTGTTACAGCAAATATTTCTTCCCTCGAGTTACTGTTTGTCATGTTGGATATTGCAGAAATAAATAGCGTTTGCTTGTTTTTTTTAAAGGTCTGCTTTTGATAATTAATATAATAAGAATAGAATGTGTTCTCGAGAGCACATCTTAATATATCAGCAACATTCATTCAATAAACATTCTCTTACATAATTATTTCATTTTTGCAATGATTGAGTCTATTTCATCGCCACTTGACTTCTATTCGAAAAACTGACTTCATATAAATTGTATTATTGATTGCTTTCGAACGATTTCATGTCGAAAACGCTTTTAAAATTCGTTGGTTGGTTGTTAAAAGGTTGTTCCATGATAAATATAGAATATTTTTCTGCTAAAGCAACATTTCGACGTTGATAAAATTGAGCTAATATTATCTAAATTTGACTTGAAAGATTTAATTAGCAAGATTTGAAATATGACATTTTTTTTTATTTCATTGGATTTTATTATGTTTTTCACTTGTTTATTCTTCAAATTAGGTCTTTCTAATTGAGTCCAACGATGATGATTGTTCAATTTAATAAACGTCTATCTATTAATTGAACATAAAAATATTTCCTCGTTTTTAATTTTGCTGCAGATGAAATTCTTGAATTTTCCAAAACTATTGAATGAAAAAGACATTAATATCACAGATAAAGATAGGGTAGAATATCGGTTCTGTCTGAAACAGACAGCCACTTGATGTAACAAAAATATATCTTGATGAAGGTAATTAAGTTTGAAAAAAAACACTTTTTTGTAATCTTCAACCTATAAGTTATGCAAGAAATAAGTGCATGCTTTTTGGTTCCAAACCGAATTGGTTTTGTTCTTCTAAAGTTCAAATCAAACTGATCTCATGTCTTGTGTATTGATGTTGATACAACTATTTCAGATACTTTGTGATATATATGATTAAATAAAGCGTATGATGTTAATGATTGAAATAATTAGATGATAGAGTTGACCTTTCAGACAGCGGCGGATCTAGGATTTTTTTGATAAGGGGCGATTTGATAGATATGGGGCGATTTTGACCAAAAATCGAGTTTTGAAGTTCATTAGTAGTAGTATGCACTCTATTTTTAAGTCTTTTCTGCTGGGAAAAATCGAAAAATTTTTTTTCGAATGGGGGCGATCGCCCCCAACGCCCCCCCCCCCCCTAAATCCGCCACTACTTTCAGACTTGCCGATGTATTCTATCAAAAAAAGGTAAAGCATGGTGAAGCAATTCTGAAAAACGCTGAGTCCGTCTTTTTTGTTGATAATTTTTTTAAAACCTTTACATGTTTTTTAAAATATCAATAGATTAACAGACATACAAACACGAATACAGTCTGTGCTCTTTGTCCGTTAATATGATTACAGATTTAGAGATTAGTAGATTAATAATAAAATTGACTTGGTGATATTGAATCAACAAGTCTATTAAAAATCACAAGAAAAAAGAAAATAACTTAAGTACATACTGAGTTTGTACAACACACTCATGCAAACCTAAGATTACTTAAATTAACCAAATGAAGTTTTTCTCTTTCTCCCTATAACTATAAATGAAGCTCTTTGTGATATTCTACATAATTTAAATCTTTATTTTGTTGACAATTCAGTAACTTCAGAAAAGGTTCCAAGTAGCGTTCACCTTGTTTCTTTTGTGTTGTAATTTGTATTTTTAAATTAATCAAATTTTTAAAACACTTTTTAAATTGATTCATTACTATGTTTAGTATCAATAATTGCTTATCACTGTCATAGTTCTGTTGGATATAAATAAGGTTATGTTAACTGAGGTAAGGCTTGGTTCAATTTGATAAGAAATGAAGAATAAAGTTCTGTGTCACATTAATATGTCAAACATATTCTCATCTTTAGTTGAAGAATCGTAATAGCTTTGAGTAATGAGATCATTTGTTGCGAATTCGGAGTTGATTAATCAAGCAAACATATGTTAGGTACAACTCATCCAATAACTTGAGGACTAATTGTGTAACCGTTCGATCGCAGTTCATCACTAAAACCTTTGTCTAATCGTGGACAATGAGAAGTACGAATTAAGTACTGAAAATATGTTAGATAAAGAAAAACGTCAGTCACAGTTTTAAACTGCTGAGAATCAGCAAATTGTTCCTCATAGCTGGCAAGGATCAATATCAACGATTTTAACCGCGAATAGATTGGCTAAGTCGTGTAAATCTTCTAGCTGTATTGTTACGAATTTTATGTTTGACATTCGAAGGCTAGATTGATCTTGACCATTTAAAAAATAACTGTAAGGAGATGAGTTTAGTCATGTGATACTCGTTAATGCAGGTCGTGTATGTGTACTAATCTTTTCTAATATATGAATAAGATTGAAATTATCCGAGAAGTTTATGTTCCATTCAGTTAAATATGGAAAATGTTTCAATTGTTTCGAACAGAAGTTAATGATAGTATCCGATATTTTATATTCTTTGAAACTATCAATCCATGTCAAACGTTTCAAGATATGTAACTGTTTGATATATTCTTTAAAATAATTCAATTGTTACCTATTATGCAATATAACCTCGTAAATATCGTTTTGGTATAGAGGTGATAATTGTCGACAAAAACAAACGTATAATTTGAAAGATATCCTTATATATATACATATACAGTTCAATGCATTCAATGAATATCGTCTACTAAATTTATCGAAAATATCAGTTTTATGTAAATTTATAAAATCATTTATTTTTAAATGATGTTGACAGAAAAATATCTCTATGCAATCTGAAATTTGAAATTGAATTTTGTTATTCGTTATCGTTTTAAATAAAGAAAACATATTGTATATGTTTTTTTTTGTTCATTTTTTATCAAAGCGAACAAAAAATGATTTATGCAGTTTTTACAACTTGGAAAAATCAGGTGAATATTTGATTTCTATTCGTTTTCATCAAACTTCTAGAGAACCCATTCCAAATTAAATGATCATCTGAATTAAATCTAGAAGTTTTATAATAAAAGTAACTGATGAAATAAACCCATCATTTGATTAATGCCCCTGAATGTATGAGAGAAAAATTCAAGAACTTACTTTGTCTACTGATTGGAATACAATGAATATGGGGGTGGATGTGAGCTGCGGATGGTGATGTAGAAGCGGTTGCCATTTTCACCCACACCCATACGCACACCGACATCCACTCACTCACATCCACACCCACAAATGCCAAAGCACACTTCTGTTTGTGTGACGTCAAAGCAACGATGCTGCTAAAATTTTATAAAAATATAGTCAATTTTTCTTTTATTTCGAAGACCTAGTGAGTTTTTTCTTCGAAGCTCAAAAAGTTGAAAATTTTGTACAGAAAATTTGAAGCACCTGGTGAGTCCTTTGTAACAATGACAAAATTTGGATAGCAGTGATTTGTTTTCGAAGGGTGTGGGTGTGGGTGTCTCAGTGAAACGAATACCTACATCCACATCCACATCCACACCGACACCTACACCCACACCCACTCCCCGAAAACCACTTGATGAGAATAAAAACGCAATATTTTACTAAGAACTCGGTTACAACTCAAATTTAAATAGTGTGGAGAGAAAACTGAAAGATAGATTGAACTCATGTCACCTATGGTTTTAGCAACTGCGACGCATTTTAGTGACAACTGCAAAAAATTGTGAGGCTGTTTTATGTAGCCACTATGATAGAACTACAGTTGCGCGCAACTACCGTTTGATTTTCACAACTATACACAAGTCTATAGTCTTTTTCATGACTACATGTAACTGTGTTGCAATTCGATCGCAATCGAAAACACGAAAATAATGCTATTTAGCTTCAATTAGCATCTGTACCTTATCCATTTTATCAACCATACTGAAAGGCAGTATATTTCTATAATTTAATTTATACATAGATTATTTTTTTTATCCAGAATTTTCATTAGATGTTCGTGTTATACTCAATAGTGAAGGTTAGAGATTTGCAGAAAACATAAATTTGTTTTTTATTCAAAAGCGATGACTGCATTTATAAATACATAATGCGTACTTCAATTTAGGAGATCTCAACTTCAGCAAGAATGTTTCTCCTGCGTAAACAAGTGAACTCATCATCGTGCGACTATCGACTGTAAAATATTGCCTCCGTTACTCATACTACCATCATACTCTTTACGTCTATATTCTGTTTCCTTTTGTTCTTAAAACGTAGCATGCTAACTTAGATGATTCTTATAACAGTCATAAATACATTCAACACTATATTTCTAAACTGTCTTTCTTCGCCTTGTTATCATTAATCATGAAGGCACTGTTTTTTCTGAATAAAAGTGCATTTCTGCAGAAGTTTACCTATTATTTACTATTTGTGCAGTCAGAAATAATAGCTGCATGTGAGATGCTGACAAGCAGTTGTAAGTCTTATGCATGAGTAAATAGAAAGCATTGTTTGTTCACGCATCATCTATCATTCGAATGCGTTACCATGGAACAGCACTCAATACATAGGCTTTATGGTAACAACATTATTTCCAATGACAGCTTTCGAGTGGCATACAACAAACATTATTTTTCTCCGTCTACTTACACACACTGTGATGTGCATTAGAAAAAATTACAACGCGAGGAGACATGAGTATTGCATCGTTATGACATGCATCCAGCGTGTTCGTTATGCATCCCGATGAAAATGTGAGTTTCGGAGTGGTCGTCAAGATACGAGTATCAGGATGATCGTTTAGGCGGAAACACGACTGTTGCTCTCCAGAAAGATGCTTCCGCGACAGTTGCTCCCCAGCGACAGTAGCTTCCGCGGCAGAGTTATGAATATGAGTGTGGGTGCCATTGTGAGTATGAGAGCAAATGTGGATGCGAGTATAACCACGGATGGGTGTCAATACGGATTTACAAAACTGAAAGACACTAACCATCATCATCGTTCCGCGGTGCGAAGCAGTATTAAAATGCATAATGAAAAACTTGTTTTATATGCTAATTCATCTTTAACAACTATAGCGAAATGTGATTTCTTCGATTGCAAAACTCGTTTGAAATATTTTTCTATCTTAGATCACATATTGACTTAAATTTTGTGACACTTCAACGATATAGTCGAAATGACGAGTAGCCGACGGCATAGAATCAATAACTTTTGAAAATATCCAGCAACAATTTTGGATGTTGCTGAGGATTTTATTCGTAATAGAAAATAAATACTAATACATGAAATTACAGTTAATTCCTTGCCAGTGTAAAGTCAGTTCATCGTTATCGAAAATTAAGTCAGCGACTACTCTGCCATTCAAATTTTCATTCCTCTATATACCATAATAAACGATAATTCATTGGTTGACAACGTAGCAAACACAAAAATGCAATAATGTGATGCTTTTTTTGCGTATGACTCATCCTTCGTACGTCTCATGGATGGTTACCGTTCTGTCTTGCTGTGATAGCCTGAATAATCAAACACAAGTATGTGTTGTTCGTGAAAAAGAGTGCAGAAAACGCACGAGGCGCGTTGTTTTTCTCCTCGATCTTAACACAACAATTGGGTTTCAGGTGTAAGACTCAATTTCAAAATATAAAAAAAGGCGATGTAATACTTATTCATCGTCATATTTACCTACATCGACGTATGTTATTGTTTTTGCTTAGAAAAAATATGAAATTTGAATCTTTTAGTAAATAAACCTCGTTTCATTCATTTCGACAACAAGAGAACAAAATGATTGCAACGCAAGATGAATTTCAAATTCTGATTGAATGCTGCATATGTTGTGATTATCTAACCGATGTTCGAGAAACGCCCTGTTGTCATCAACTCTTCTGTCTTGCTTGTATTCAATCATGGCTTCGACAATCTGCTCAAAATTGTCCTCGATGTCGTTCAACAACATTGACCGAACAAACGTTAACAACAAATATTGTCATTCAACGTTTTGTCGACAATGCCCAATTCAATTGTCCGAATAAACTACAAGGTTGTCCGGCTAAAGTATCTCGAAGTGATTTGACTCAACACAAACAATCATGTCCCTACTCACCAGATAATTTAACGAATCAACGAGAACAGAAATTATCTGAGTTACAACTTAAATTACGGCAATATGGTAGTGAGAAAATACGTACAAAGGAAAGGGACAATGCATATTACGATTTAGCCAAAGCATTTTATGAGGAACGTAGTTATGATGAAGCACGACAATGTTTAAAAATGATTAAAGGTATGCAAAATGTGTTCGATGTTATGACACTGAGTGCACAGATTGAACGAGACGATGGTCAATATGATAAAGCGTTACAAATTTATACAGATGTTTATTTGAAAGCGAAATCAAATCCTCAGCGAATCGAATTACTTTTAGCTTCAGGACACATTTATTTTAAAAAAGCAAAATATACCGAAGCACAAGACAAATTTATTCGGGCACTCAATCTTCTGCCACATAATGATCAATCACAGAAAAAAGCCGAAATTCTCAATGGTATTGGGCTTCTTGCTAAGAAATGTTCTGATGTATGTTCATTCGATTTTTTGTTTCTTATATTTTTATTTTATTATGAATTTCAGTATGATGAAGGTATTTCGAACTATAATAAAGCACTTGAAATAGTCGATCCAAAATCAGATCTTTGGTCAGAAATTGTTGCTAATCTGGCAGGTAGTATCACATTTTATGTTTTCAATTTCAGAATCGATCATAACATTTTGTTTTTTCGAATTGAAATTTAGATATTTTTCGAAAAAAAGGAAATTATAATGAATCGCATGACCTCTATTTAAAAGCACTTAAACAACTTGAATCAGTACATGGTTACCATCATCCTTTAGTTGCTGATGTTATGAATAATTTGGGTATTCTTTTGAAAAAAGAAGGGAAATATATAGAAGCATTGCATTATTTCAAACAAGCGTTGAAAATATCAAAACATTATTATGGTTATAAGCATGAGTCAATCGGAATGTATTTAGGAAATATTGGTGATATTTATCGAAAGGTATGCATTGTAAAAGAATCATCAAAATAAATCAACTAGTCAGAGAGAAAATTTATCAAAAGAGTAAAATGATTTTTCGTTTTTGTTAGATTAAAAATATCCATGATCAAGAATTAATTGAAAGACTCATTGTGGTATTTATTTCAAATCAATTGATTCATTGAATGGGTTTTGGAAGATATTATTCTGTGTAATTTTTCTATAGGTAGATGTTCACATTCTGCCCTGATGATTTTCAATCGTGGTAAATCGAAAAAAAAATTGATTTTAACAGGAGATACGAGATGCACCCAGTATAAGCAAGAGTTGTTAGCAAGTTGGATATGAGCATGTTTATCTAAGAGAGACAAATACCTTCGTCAATTCTAACATTTTTTAAATTCAATTAATTTAAAAATTTGGTACCGATTTATCTAGAATATTATATTGTAGGATAACGAATATTAAATTGATTCTAAACGTTGGAACTACAGTCAATTATTTAATATCAGTACGGATATTCTTTCTTTTTCTATCATCGCATGAAAGAATTAAATTTAATTTCTACTTACGAGGAAAATGCCGATTGACTTTATATTTTGACCCATAGATAGAATTAGATGAGATAATTGATCAGATATTTATAGGAAATTGAATTAAAAACGTCTGCTGAAGTTTGTATAACTTGATAAGAGAACATTTGTTTTAGTTATGTTTTTAAAAATAATCTATTGATTCTGAGATGTTTCAATAAGCAGGCATAATCTTGATCAGCTAGGGTATGCGAATAGATCATTTCAGATTTGCCTTGTCTCATCACATGTCACTTACGGACTGAGTAGGAGATCGGTCAACGTTGAATATTTGCGTATATTCTCTCATAAGTGCTACATGCAGACAATGCAATTGATACTTGTAGAGAAAAATTTATCATGATTTTCCTTGACTACCTCATTTTGTATTGCTCTGACTCGAAGATCATTCAAAGTCAACTGGGATTTATTAGAAGATGCTATTTCTCAATTAATCGAAACTAGATTGTAGCATTGAAATCTCGAAGTTATGTCGTCCATTTTAATTGTTTTTTGAATGGTTTCGTTGATTCGCATTAGACATAAGCAATCGATTGAAACGCTTTATAGTATCTGTAGAAAATTTACTTGTTTAATCGAACGGAGACTCGTCTGTGTGAATAAAAACTCTATCTTTGCAATGATTTGTTTTATTAGCGAGGTGATTACAAAACAGCTGAAGTCACATATAAGGAAGCATTAGCAGCATTGCAAGAATCATTAGGACCAAAGCATATTGAAGTAGCTGAAGTGCTCAATTCAATGGGTCTCGTATTAATGAAGAAAGCCGATTACGATGGAGCAGAAGAACTCTTTGAAAGAGCAATGAGAATTGTCCGAGATACATTCGGTCCTAATCAAGAACATTATAAATTGGGTATCTATTACAATAATCTAGCAGATAGTCATCGTAAAAGAAATAACTACGATTATGCTCTACATGTCTATCAACGAGCTTTGAAAATAATTGAAAAAACGCTTGGTCCCGAACATTCAGAAGCAGCTGAAATTCTTCACAATATTGGACAAGTTCAACATCAACTCGGTTAGTTAGAAAAAAATAAAACAGAGACATATTTGACACTTGTACTTTATTCTATTTTTTCCTTGTTAGGCAATTATAAACAAGCCATTGTTTGTATTAATCGAGCACTTGCCATCATCAAAAAAGAGTTTAATGACCAACATTATAAATGCGGAATTTTTCTTAATTCTCTTGGTCTTGTTTATGCAATGATGAATGATTACGATACGGCTTATGTACATCACAAACAAGGTCTACAGATTTTATTGGCTACATTAGGCAGCGATCATATAGACATATGTGATGTCTATGCCAATTTGGGTGATATTTGCATGAAAATAGTAGCCGAAATGGATAATAAATCGAAGAATCAACAAGACAATCAAGAATCTACGGAAAAGCAAGTCAAATTGGATGAAGCGAAAAAATACTATTCAGAAGCTCACAGAATCGTTCAAAAAACTTTCGGTGACGAACATACAAAAACGAAACAATTTCTTACGCTTATGTTCATTGTTGATAATTATCAAGCTTTGTAATTAAAAGCAAAATTCATACAATACCGATTCAATTTATTCTAAACTGGAAAAAACTAAGTAGTATTTTTACAAATACATAACTTTGTTTGCTTATGATGATAACTATTAAAAATAAAGTAGTATCGAATAAAATTTGTACAAGATGCAAAACCGTTTCTAGAAAACGTGTTGAAACCAGAAAAAACTAATCAAGTGTACTCTTCCCATTTTGACATATCTGAGTTATTAATTATGAATTGAACGAGTCATTTGTTACATTATATAAAATGCATTTAGATATGTTCTTCAATCGAATAGTTTCGCAATAAATACTAAAATATATGTTCTTATAAAACAGCTATATGAATTTATTGTTTGAGTCGCGTCTAAATGAACATCGCAAATAAATCTATTCAGACATGACTGACATTTATTTAATGATTAGATATATAGAATAATGTACAGAAAGAACTTCCATATCATTAACCGAACATGTGCATTGTCACTTCCATGCTGTAGTTGACAAAATTTCTATGTTTTTCACAAAAAGATTAATTTTGTTTGTATCTATATCATAGCGAGATTTATGGTATATCTGAAGAATAGTTCGATTTTTTGGGGCTTATTAAGGAGAACAAATTTTAACTTTGATCTGATCAACATTGAGAATATTTCGTAAAAATGATTTGATTAAATCTTAAGTGATTGTCTACGATAAATACCACATATATCAAACTTGAAACTTGAACAAAATTGAGTTTTCAAGTTTCAACTTTGAACTATGAAAAACTTCACCATACATTGAAAAACAACTACCAGAAAAAAAGCAGGCCAGAAGTGTATATGGTAATCGGTACTGAAAAACAATCGAGAGCACCGTGGACTAAACGTAAACTACTACACAAATTTTGCAATAGCTTCCAGAAGAAGTTGAAACAATGCTTAAAACACTGAAAAACATAATGACGTCATAAACTCCATAACAACAGAAAATCATTGTATTTATAGACGCAAATAACCCCACACAAGTCGCATCCACCTAACTCACCGATATATTTAAAAGAACCAAAATAATAACCGGATCACGCGCCGCTGTTTCATGCATAGGTGAACCCGCGCACCAACCAGACCGCGAAACCTACTTCACGCCTATTAAGACGCTACACCCACAAGCCATAGGATATCAATCCACAACGTCTCAAAACGTGCTCCACTCTCGAAGGGAATATGGGGTGGGTGTGTGGGTGTGGATGTGTGGGTGTGGGGTGTGGGGTGTGGGTGTGGGATGTGGGTGTGGGATGTGGGTGTGGATGCGGGTGTGGGTGTGGGTGTGGGTGGATGTGGGTATAAATAATAAAGGGAAGACCCACACCCAGACCCAGACTCACACCGACACTCACACCGTCACCCATACCCACATCCACACCCACACCCACACCGGCATCCACATCCACACCCACCATGCGATGGTAAATTCCGCTTTCCAGGAAATTCAAATAAAGTGACTATAGAAGAAATTTCATGGAAATTTAATCAAATGCTTTTAAAGGATAATCATAGACAGTTCGTCTAATTAAAAAAATAATATAGAAATGAAGTTGAAGCCTAAGTTAGGATTGGGTCGGGTTGGGTCAAGTATGAATATATATCTATATGTATATATAAACTATATAATTGAATTTCGGGTTGGGTTTGATTCGGTCAGGTCATAAAATGAAACCCATTATTGTATGAAATATGTATAGAAAAGTTTATATACATGTTTCATATCAAAACATCTCTTCACCCTCAAGACCTAACCCAACACCAAATCCAATCATATATTTTATATAGATATATATTCTTACTTGGCTTGACCCAACCCAACCCGACTCAACCCAACCCTAAATCAATCCACATATTATGTATATATAAAAATGCGTGCCATGATTCGATAAAAATATAAATAATAGAGATCTGTTATATACATATTTTTTTTATGAAATAGTGTCAGAACAGTTATATATAATAATATAAAATGTGCCTCTATATATGAAAATTAGCTCTGGACATTGTCACATTAATACTGCTCATTGCAATCTCCTGCACTTTAGATGTAGCCAA